>QGSO01000184.1:9436-316123 GCA_011037825.1 Carya cathayensis
TTTCTTCACCCCGTTCTTAGAGAGAAACCCAAAAGAGCTCTCTCGGGCAGATTTCTGGGTCTTTTTGCGTGGAGTTTTTCGACCCTTTGTAAGTATTTTCACACGTGTTTGAGTTTAATATGTTTTTATCTAGTGGTGTTTTGGATTTTACTTACCCGCGGCACCATTTTTGGTACTGTAGATTTTGGTGCAGAGTTCGAGGAGGAGGAGGAGGCTGAGCCCGAGGATGCGGCTCCACCGGAGTTCTGAGTTGAAGTTTATGCTTTGTATTTGGTTTTGAAACAATATTTATGTCTTGTAATATTTTATTATGTACTTTTGAACCGCTTTGTATTTTATTTAAGAAAAAATTCTGGTACTTAATTTTATGACTTTGCTATCCGCTGCGTATTTCCTTGTACACACGTGCCGCTTGCACACACTTGACACTCGTCGATAGGATGGTGACCCGGGTTGTCACCATCCGGACGTCTCGAATTCCCCGTGTTGGTACGTGGGGATTTGGGGGCGTCACAACCCAGGGGATGTCACTCAGTATTATCCACTCCCGAGTGACCAGAGGAGCTCCACCGAGATAATAACCCATCCCGGCTTGGGCTCGTGATACGCACGCACCCGAAAATCCATTTACGCCAATAAAATAGGATTTTCTCAATTAAAATAAAATACACGTGCATGCACCATGTAAATGCAAATTTCAATGCTCGACAAATACAACCAACCATAGAACAACAATTCAAGCAACTCCGTCCTCCATCCATCCGACCCCCGAACTCCTCGGACTCAGTCCGGAATCAGCAAACCAACCAAATAAATTATTGTAAGAGCAAAATATAATTAAATCTAAAAGTAGAGTTTGGAAAATACTTACAGAGCTATATAGGATTTTTAGAAGGTTCGGCGCGCGGCAAACGATGGGCGGAAAGCAACGTAACAGTGCAAATGCACTGTAGCCGTGGGTCGCAAAATACCCACTTTTGACCGGGGACAAACCAAGACACCAAATTGATAGGGAATGGTCTAGGGATGTTTATGAAGCTAGAGGAAGTGAGTTTTGGCCGTGGGTGGCGGCGCACGGTGGTGGATCGGCCACTTGAAGTCAATTTCGGCCTTGGAGAGTGAGGGAGAGTGAGGGCTATACACAACTCCGTTGGTCATGAAATTTCTTGGGGAAGGTCGTGGTGATGAGAGGAACAAGATGGTGGTGGTGAAACACCATGGGTGGCCGTGTACGGCGGCGCACGGTGGTGGATCCGAAACTCAATCTATAGAGACCCATCGGAGAAAGATGGGGAGGGGGAGGAGCTTGAACATGGGTGGAGGGGCACGTGGGATCAAATCGAACCAGGACATGGGGAGGAAGCTCTTGATGTGGTGAATCCAATGGTGGTGTTTGGTGGCTGATTTGGCCGTGTATAGTGGTCCAAAAAAGTAAAAAACCCTTAGAGACCCATATTTTTGAAGAGAGAAAGAGAGGGAAGGAGTGGCTGGTTTAGTACACCACCGGCTGGGATGTGCTCGCCGGAGGGAGGAGGTGAGGCCGGTGAGGGAGGTGAGGCCCAGCGGCCGGAGGTGGCGCCCGCTGGGTGGGCTGAAGGCACGGACGGAGGGAGAGGGAGGGAGGTCGCGCGCGGGAAGGGGAGAAAGAAGAAGAAAAAAGAAAAGAAGGAAAAGAAAAAGAAAAGGAAAAAGAAAAAGGGAAAAGAAAAAGAGAAAAGAAAAGAGATGAGGTCCGATTCTCACTTCCGGGATCCAGAAACTGGTCCGCCGAAAACGATATTAAAAACCGTAAAACGACTAAAATAAATTAAACACTACATCAAATAAATAAATAAACACCAAGAAAATATTTTAAACACAACGTCAAGCTAAAATATAATAAATAACTAGTAAAAACCAATTATTAAATTTTAAATCCGAAAACATGCGAAAATAAATTTAAACAACAATTTTTAAACTCAACAGCAAATAAAATATAATTAAAATCCGATAATTTAAAATAGAAGCACTATAATATTAATTAAATTAAAACCACTCCTTCAGTGAAAATACACGTAAAAGCGGGTCGTCACATATTATGAATGAAATATTTACGCCTTTCACTCATTTTTCTATAGTTTATATAGAAGATATATTAATATTTTCTTTATCTATTGAACAACATTGGAAGCATTTAAATACCTTTGTTCAAATTATTAAACAAAATGGATTAGTAGTTTCATCATCTAAAGCTAAATTATTTCAAAGCAAGATTAGATTCCTTGGACATGACATTTATCAAGGAACTATCACACTAATAAGTAGGGCTATAAAATTTGTTAAAAAATTTCTTGATGAAATAAAAAATAAGCAACAACTACAAAAATTTCTAGCAATTCTAAATTATGTTGCTAATTTTTATTAAGCACTTAGACTATTTTGTAAATCATTATTCAAAAGATTATAAAAGAATCCACCTCTATGGACAAAGGAACATATAAATATTATAAAATAAATTATAGTATCGTATGCTGGAATCCTACACAAAAGAATTATAGTACTATTAAAAAAGCAATTTTAACTATCGTATAATGTATTTCTAAGTTACAAGATGATTTGTTAAATCAAAAGCTTTTAATCAGAATTAATTATAAATCAGCCGAAGAAGTTTTGATTAAAGATGTTAAAAACTTAGCTGCTAAGCAAATATTTGCTAAATGGCAAGCTATATTAAGTATTTTTTATTTTGGTATTGAACATTTTAAAGGTGATTCTAATTCTCTTTCTAATTTGCTATCCCGAAAGTTCTTACAGAGAAAATCATGTCTTCCTCGAAATTCAGAGTAAAATCATGTCTACAACTCCTATTATCCTCAAAACCCATTGGCACCCAATCTTTCCTATTGAATCTGAATTACAGCACCAATCTAATCCTCAAAAATCACTTGATGCTTTTTTATTACTAGATTGACATTATGTTCCACAAAATATTATGAAAATCCTGAATTTTTATAAATTTATTTTAGTAAATACGAATTCTATTATTATCTCTGAAATCCCCTATTCTCTCCAATCTCAACCTTCTCTACTTGCAGCTTTGATTATTGCATTTCAAAAAGTTACTATTAAACAAGTTCTTACCTTAGAACAATGGAGAAAAAGCCTTTATCTGAGGAGAAGATTTTCTCAGCTATATGATCCTCCCTATTTTGATTATTATGATTATCAATAGGCATGGACAAAAAAGTTTTTAAGATAGAACAAGAATTTGTGTCATTCCTAATTTCTTCATTTTGACAAATTACAGGAAATTAAAATACTCCCACGATGGTTTCTAATATGGTGGGATCAGTGTGGATCAGAATCTCTCATTCTTCCTATCCCTCTCCATGAAAGTCTCCAAGTTTTTACAATACAAAATGATTATCCACCTTCATTATTACAATGTCCACAATTTCTTCTTTTCTTCCTTAAAACCAAATTAAACTGGATTATAAAGTGGAAATATGTTATCAAACCTCATCCTTCTCTCAAAAATATTATGTTCTTAGCCTACCAAGTTTTTGTAAAATGGTGAGAAAAGTAAAATTATGATCATGTTGTAAAAATATTTTCAAAGATTACCAAAGCCCCTGAAATTCTAGTTCAGAGAAGCAGATTCTAGGCTTAATTAGCATCATTACCAATAAAAATGACTGGAAAAAATTAGTTGAGGCAATGTCACAAGTCTCAGACAATGATAAAGAAGAAGACCATCAAATCAGATTATCTCCAGCACAGTAAGCAATATCATCAACACCACAAGTAACATTGTTACCATTACATTAGGCATCTCCCTCTCAACAAGCCTCTCATTCTCAAGACAACTCGCCATATTATCCTTCATAGTTGATAGATTCTCAAGATCTGTTTGAACTGGAACTTGAAAATTATTATCCTCAAATTATGTGATTCCAGAAGATTATTGTAATTTTATCTATTATCAGATTACTCTTCAAGATGCTCATCAGAATATGTCTGAAGCATTATTTCATTGAAGAAAAACCAGTAGTCCAGCTGTCTATTTATTGTTTAGCCACCCACGCCTATTTACTATGTAAGAATTATTAGAATTACTGTTTATGTCAGATATATCATTGTAAATTACTATTTATTACTATTTTGGTGCCTATAAATAGACGTATTGTAAGTATAGGGGGACATTCAGAACTTCCCATCTGAAGTCATTCTCATTCCTTCTCTCGTTACTCACAAACTCCAAAATACTCTCTCTTGTAAACTCATTTTCATGTTTCTTGCTCTTCAATCATCTGAGAATTAAACTCCTTATAAGTATTATGTTTTCAATAAAGTTAATTTCATCATATGCTGTTTTTTTACTCTTATTCATGCATCAAGGACAGTTGTACCGCCTGTCCTTATATTCTACACTTCATGCATTTACCACTTCTAATTACTATGATATATTATTTATATATTTATTTCCAATGGCACTGATACCAACTATATGTAACAGGATATATAAATGTAAATAAATATATAATATATATAAATATAAATATATATATATATATAATTAGTTCCATAATGTAAATATAACATGGACATTGACTTTTATAGCTTAATTAATATATACCTTAGCAAATACTTTATATATTATATACACATTATCATAAAGTTGAAATAACAGGAGCATAACTTTGTGTTTAAATTACATCGACCTTATATATTAATAATTAGTACCTTCAATAATACTAAGCTGAAGTGGAAAAAATATCCTCTCTATTAATTATTTTGAAATGAATAATACATTTCAGTTTAAATCATGAGGTATCCAGATATATATATATATATATTCTCTTAACTAATATCTAACTGATCACGACTATCAACCCCGAAAATCGAATATATATTCTCTTTCATGATTAGTACTTTTTTTAAAGGAAAATTATCATCCTTCATTCATCAGAGAAACTTATATCTATAACCGGATATATTCTAAGATGTTCCTATATGAAACATGATATCATAAATCAAAATAATACATTTGGAACTCCACTAGTACCCTATTTCTTTTTGTGACTGGTCTGGTTTTCACTATTGCTGATATTCTCTACAGACAAACATCCAAGAGACAATACTCTTTGCCTAAACAGAGACTTAACATCATCCTTCATAAAAAGAGAGAACTCAATCTCTACAAACAAACGTCTGAGAGACAAAATCTTTTTTTTTCTAATTAACAATAAGGAAACCAAAAAGGAAAGTAGTAAAATAAATACAAAAAATAATGGATTATAGTTTGGACCAACTCCAGTAGAATTCAAATCTGTGATGGCCCATGAAGGCAATACACTTGTCTCTTTTTAGTCACAAATGATTAATCTGAAAGATTTGCTGGTAGCGAGTTGGGTGATCTAGTGAAAACCACACGTAGATGTGGGCGGCGCGTGAGAACTACGCGCGATGATTTTCATAAAACCATCACTTTCTTCCTAACAATTTTCAACTTGTGAATCTGCTTGTGCCGCGCTTGTCTCTCCGAAGTTGTTGGAAAGCTGTGAATCTGTCTTTTTCAACCTTGAAAAAAGCAAAATAAAACTAAGCGAAAGAAACCTTGATAGACAATGTGTGTAAATGCAGGAAGGAGGGAATGAGAGGGAGGAGGAGGAGGAGGAAGCCAAGGCCTCCTCCCCCTCTGGCTAAAATCAGATCTAAAACCCTTGATTTTTTTATGAGAGAGAGACTTTGCTAGTTGGCATAGATCAATACCAACATTTATACATATGTACGCTTCAAATTAAAATGGTCGAATATCGGAAGTGAATAATACTCATGTATTAATTATAAGGCCATAATAATTGAATGCTGGTACTTATATATATAATACATCAAGCATTACTTATATATATATAGTAGTACTTGATCATGGAAGTTGAGAGAAATGCACATGATATAGAGACCTTACCGGATCATGTTTTAATTTCAGCCTTATTTTTCCATCAACACATGAAAACCTTCCCAGTGAAGCCAAATATTAATAATTAGCTAGGCAGGTTTTTAGTTTTTATTATATATATATATATATATATATATATATCAATTCCTAGTCGAAGTACTTATATATTGGTCAAAGGTGTCTTGCTAAGTACGTGCTTTTGATTCTAGGATTTTAGAGAAGCAGAAAATAGAATAATGAAATTTAACAGTCGCACATACATGCAAAACCCTGAACTTATAATTTAGAGTGGTTCACGTACGTTGTATGTATAAGATCTGAAAGTACAGTGATAAAAGCACCTATGTATATTTTTATGAACTTGTATTACTGTTACCTAAAAATGTGGACGGACCTATGTCCTACCTCTCACAAATGAAACCGTTCTTAAAACTCATGTGAATTGAGTGTTAATACCCAGAGAATATAGGTGTGGCCAAAACACTGTAGTAGATGAAGTTTAGGGAATAGCTACCGCGCAGCATGAGAGATGTGTAAACATGTAAAATTGTAGACTCGGGAAAAACAGAGGATTTCGAATAAGCAAACTGTATTGATTCTTTTCATTTACTGAAATTGATAATATCTCTATACAAAGGTCCTATATTTATACACTCACATGACTAATTAATTATTGACATCTGTACTTGTAGAATAACTAACTTAACTGCCAGCTAACAGCTTTAACTAATAGATGAATTTATTCAGACGAAGCCTTCTGTTTGGCTTCCTGAGATTTTAGTTGTAATTCATCTATATAACTTTGAATGCTCCAACAAAACAGGATGCGTAACTCTAACTATATTGTTTATCCAAGTACACTGTAAATCATCATGAGTAGATCTAGAAAGAGTAAGCTAGATTTTAAAGAAAATCTTCTAACACAACCATCTCCCTAAACCATCAAGGGATGCATCGCTTGTTTTATCCTTAAATTGTACATACTTTAATTCTATGTGTAGTATATATCACCCGTAGCATTATATTATATGTGGATCGCATTAAATCTCTTAACATAAGAAATTTGTTTATATTACTAATTAAACTAGTCTTAATTTAAAAAACAAATATTCTGCAAATCCCTAGTACTTCCCCCCCAAAAGAAATAATTAAAATATTGCAAATGTTGTAATCTCCCTCAGTATCAAGTGGAGTAATTGTATTCATGTTTATATAGAATTACAAGAGTTGACTATACAACTATAGCTTAAGATGTATACAAGGAAAGTAATGACAGTGAGATAAGGAAGCAATAGTCATGGGAGATGGTCTGGTGTAACAGCTCGCTAAAATTTAGTCTTATCTCCTCACCCTTCTCTTTTCTTTTCACGCATAGTAGACGGCAAGGCAATCCGTTTTGGTTTCTTTCCCGACAGCAGTCACAATCTCTCTCGTCTTTACCCTCATCTGGAATCACGCGTATAGATTATCTTTTCCGTAAATCACGTAATTTGTTCTTCACCGACAGCTGTAAAATCATGAACAGTTTTATCCTAAGCGTTGTACCTCGATGGCGTTTTCCCGGATCTTATCCATCGAATTTCAAAGTATTAGATAAGCTTGTTTTTAAAGTAGCACAATTATAATAATTTAATGAGCTCTGAAAATATTATAATTGTGGATATTTATTTAGATTAAATATTTTAATTGTTTTAAGATATTAAGAGGTTTAATTTTACGTTGAAAATTCTTATTTAAATTTAAGTGTTTTATGCACTTTGATTAATTAACGGTACTTTATCATTTTTATATAATGATGAGGAAATATTATTTTATAAATTTTAGTTTATAAAATAATATTCTACCTTAATTCATCGTAGTGTTTTATTTAAAGTTTTTATTTAAAATAAAACATTTAAGCGTTTTTAATCAGTGTTTTAACTCACTGTTGGTTTATTTGAGGATCCCGAAATGTAGAATTGAAGCGATATACTCTGGCCCTACCTTTTTTCTTTTCACTTTTTCTCTTTTTCTTTTTATTTTCTTTTTTCTCTCCCTCTCTCTCTCTTGGTCGACGGAATGAAGGAAGCCACCATGGCCGTTCGGTTTCAAGGTCCCAGCCGGCGCCACCTCCGGCCGCCGGACCCCACCTCCCACTCCGGCCTCATCCTCTCCCTCCGGCGAGCACAACCACGCCGGTGGTGTACTAAACCGACCTCTCATTCTCTCTCTTTCTCCCTTCAAAGATATGGGTCTCTAGGGGTTTTTCACATTTTTGGACCACCATACACGGCCAAATCAACCACCAAGCACCACCATTGGACTCACCTCATCAAGGGCTTCCTCCCCATGTCTTTCTTTTTCCCAAACTCTCACTTTTCTCATATGCGTTTCTTAAAAACAACCGTTCGGTTTCACCACCGTGTGCCGCCGTACACGGCCACCCGTGGTGTTTCACCACCACCATCTTGTTCCTCTCATCCTCATGAACCTCCCCAAGAAATTTCATGGCCAACGGAGTTTCGTAGAGCTCTCACTCTCCTACACTCTCCAAGGCCAAAAATGGTTTCAAACGGCCGATCCGCCGCCGTTAGCCACCGTCCGACCACCACCTCGCTACCACAGCTCCACCACATGTTCATCTACCTATCCCTAGCTTGCCATGAAGTTCTATGAATTTTCGCTACCTCGCGTTTCCGCTCACCGTTCGGATTTACTGTTCACAGCGTGATGTCGCCGTGTTCCGCCACCTTTGACCATCACAAGGCGACCATGAGCCTTCCAAGGCCACGCTTAGCTTTTCTCGGTTCCAAACTACCACTTTATGTGGTGGACAGCCACCGTGCGCGGTGTTACCGCCACGTACGTTCCTCCGACGCATGTTCGTGACGAACAACGAGCGACGCACGGGTTATCCCGTCGATGGTATAACCTTCTATCTCTAGTTATTTTACGTTTAAAATAGTTAGTTGGTTGGTTTATGGATTGTGTAGTTGTATTTGTGGAGTTCGTTGCGTATTTGTGAAGCGAAGTGTGGTTGTGAAGTGTTGAGTTTGATTGTGTATTTTGTGGACTGTGCTGTGAAGTATAGGCGTGAGATGGATGCCGTAGATGTGATACGGCGGGTTGTGTGAAGAGAATACGCGTGTAGCGTATTCTGTGTAATGCAGCGACGCGCCGTGCGACGTGCGCTGTAGTGTGTGTGGTGTAGAATGAAGGGAGTGCATGTGAAGTGTACTCTGTGTTGTATGGCGATGCATCGTGTGATGTGCATCGAGTTGATGAATGTTGTAGCGAAAGGATTACGCATAGCGCGTACTCCGTGTCGTGTGATGACCCGCTTTTATGTGTATTTTCACTGAAGGAATATTTTAATTTAATTAAATATTTTATAGTGCTTTTATTTTAAATTATCGAGTTTTAAATGGATTTTATTGGCTGTTGGATTTAAATTGTGATTTAATTTATTTTGGCTTGTTTTTGGTTTTAAAAATTTAAATAGTTGGTTTTTACTAGTTATTTATTTTATTTTAGCTTATTGATGTGTTTAAAATATTTTATTGGTGTTTATTTATTTATTTGATGTAGTGTTAATTTATTTTAATCGTTTTATGTTTTTATACCGTTTTCGGCTGATCAGTCTTCGGACTTCCAACGTGAGGACTGGACCTCATTTGTTTACTTCATCTTTTTCTTTTTCTTTTCTTTTCCTCTTCTTTTTCTTTTTTCTCTTTTTTCTTTTTTCCCTTTTTTCTTCCTCTTTCCCGTTCGGCTCTCTCTCCCCGCGTCTCTCTTTCTCTCTCTCTCCTCACCCACGCGTCCACCGGCCACCAACCCAGGCCCGCCGTTCGCCGGCGCCGTGGCCGACACCGCCCCTGCCGGTCGACTCCCCTCCGGCCGGTGATCATCCCCTCCGATTCCCAGCCCCAACCGGCCGGCCGTTTGGCCGGAAAAAGCCCAACAAGCCGCACGGCTTGAAGCCCGATCCGCCGCCGTCGCTCCACCTCCGGCCACCACCTCTTCACCACTTCTCCCCTACTCCTTGCCGACCTAACCCACCCATCCCCGGCCTCAAACGGTCACCGGAGCGGCTCCCACGAGCTCAACTCCGATTTGCCCTTTTTCCGCTTCTACCGGCGTTTTCGCCGCCACCCACGGCCAAAACTCACTTCCACTAGCTTCATAAACATCCTCTAGACCATTCCCTATCAATTTGGTGTCTTGGTTTGTCCCCGGTCAAAAGTGGGTATTTTGCGACCCACGGGAACAGTGCATTTGCACTGTTACGTTGCTTTCGCGTGTGTAGGTGTCACACGCGTAGACGTTACCTGCGGTGTGGCACAGAGCCAGAGTGTGCGGATGATCCCTAGGGGAGATCATGGTGCATGCATAATTGGTTGGTTTTCATGGTTTTCGGATATGGGCCATTTTCTGGGAAAATGGCGATGGTCTTGTGATCCATTTTCTGGGAAAATGGTGGTTTGGGCCATTATCTGGGATAATGGCGAGGCTTGGTTTTAAAGGTTATGTTTTTAAGCCAAATGGGTTTTTGGCGTGCGTGGAAAAATATGGTTTGGGAGTTTTGTGCATTGGCATTCATTCATGCTTGTTGTTTGAGTTTAATATGTTTTTATCTAGTGGTGTTTTGGATTTTACTTACCTGCGGCACCATTTTTGGTACCGTAGATTTTGATGCAGAGTTCGAGGAGGAGGAGGAGGCTGAGCCCGAGGATGCGGCTCCGCCGGAGATCTGAGTTGGAGTTCATGCTTTATGTTTGGTTTGAAACAATATTTATATCATGTAATATTTTATTATGTACCTTTGAACCGTTTTGTATTTTATTTAAGAAAAAATTCTGGTACTTAGTATTTGACTTTGCTATCCGCTGCGTATCTTCTTGTGCACATTTGTCGCTTGCACACACTTGGCACTCTTCGATAGGGTGGTGACCCGTGATGTCATCATCCGGACGTCTCAATTTCCCCGTGTTGGTACGTGGGGATTTTGGGGGCGTCACAGGTGGTATCAGAGCGGTTTGGCTCTGGGTAAAACCACATGTCCCATAGGAGAGGTACCAGAATGTTTTTTTTTAGTTGTGTTTTAAAAATTTATTTTAAGTAATATTGCTTTTTGACGTGTTTTAGTTGTTTTGAATTTATTTGAGCTTGTTTGGTTGTTTTATTTAATTAGTTATGTTATTGCTGCTGATTTGTTTTTGTTTTCTTGTTATGTGGTCTGGTTTTGGTTTGGTTTTATGTTATTGGTTTTATTCGTTTTCTTAAAAAGGGGGTCAAAGGTTGTGGTGGCAGGAAAAATGGTGAGACCGAGGAAATCTACACAAGGGCCACGGGATCGATACTCAGAGAGATGACTCCATTGCCCAAGCTATACGGCAAATGACGGAATTTATGCAGCAAAATTTTAGGCCTCAGCAAGGAGTGCCTTGCCCACAACCTGGAGGTCCTTGGCCGCAACAAGGAGGACCTTGGCAGCAAGGAGGGGCTTGGCAACAAGGAGGGCCTTGGCAACAAGGAGGGCCATGGCTACTACCAGGAGGGTCCAGTGGAGGAGTGCAAGCGGGGTGCACGTATGAGCGCTTTCTGGCGCATAGGACTCCCCACTTCACTGGAGACGAGGATCCACTACAAGCTGGAAAGTGGATCAAGGACTTGGAGAGGACTTTTGAGGTATGTGGTTGCACCGAGGCGCAACAAGTTCTCTACGCCAGCTATCTGTTACAAGGCACTGCTTTTGATTGGTGGGATACCAAAAGAATAATGCTGGAGTCAGAATTGGGGTCTTTTGCCGCTGTGACTTGGCAGCGCTTCAAGAAAGAATTTAATAACCGTTTCTTTCCCGCTTCTGTAAGGCGGCAAAAAGCAAGAGAGTTCTCACACTTGGTCCAAGGGAGCATGACCGTGGAACAATACTCCCGAAGGTTTGTAGAGCTTGGGAAATTTGCCCCCCACCTCATCGCCACAGAGGAAATGCAAGCTGAGCGTTTCCAGGAGGGTCTACGCCCCGATATACGCCGGTTGGTAGTCAGCCACCGGATATCCACTTTTCAGGATTTGGTGGATGTGGCCACTATCGTGGAGCGAGAAAATAATTTGAGTATGGGTTCCCCTCCGGGACATAAAAGGCGGAGTTATACTGGAGAAGGAAGTAGCTCTGGATCGCCTCAGAAAATTGTTCAGCGGTCTGGAACTCGACCACAAGCTGCCTCAGGAGTGCGTATAGGAGGTCGGATGCCCGTTTGCATGAGGTGTAATAGAGCTCATGCGGGTGAGTGTACTTTGGGTGGAGCTCGATGCTATAATTGTGGCCAGCAGGGACACTTTGCCCGTGAGTGTCCTAATACAGTTCAAGGAAGCCGTGGAGGTCGACGTGGTGGAAGAGCTAATCAGAGGCAAGTAGCGCAGGCCCGCGTGTATGCTGTTACCCCTAGAGAGGTGGATGATGAGGCACCAGCGACCCACGATGCTGGAGTGATTACAGGTATGGTTCTAAGTTAATTTTTGGATTTGATGTTTTGGTGTGGTTTGATGTTTCTTTATTTCAGATTTGTGGGTATATGTGTTTGGTTCAGGAAGAGTCCGGTTGTATGACTTTTATGCTTGCACATTGTTTGATTCGGGTGCATCTCAATCATTTGTGTCTTCGACGTTCGCTCGGATATGTAATTTGGTTACGGGACCCCTACCAGAATCATTAGTGGTGAGTCTTCCAAATGGTGAAATGGTCTGTTGTTCTAGAGTTGCGTTGGGTTGTCCCTTGGATTTTGGTGGTAGGACCCTTGATGCCGACTTAGTGGTGTTCAAGTTGTTGGGATTCGATATTATTCTCGGCATGGATTGGTTATATCGGTATTGTGCAAGTATAAATTGCAGGAGTCGGGTAATCAGTTTTCAACTCCCAGATGGTGATTGTCTAGAGTTTATGGGGAGTAAATTAAAAGAAAAGCCGATGGTTATATCGGCAATTCAAGCGAAGAAAGATATTGCTTGTGGAGCGGATGCCTTTTTGGTTCAAGTGGCGTCTACGCCAATTGGGAACAAGTCCTTAGCAGATTTTCCAGTTGTAGAAGAATTTTCCTGATGTGTTTGTAGATGATTTACCGGGGTTACCTCCAGTCCGCGAGTTGGAGTTCGCCATTGATTTAGAACTTGGGGCGGCTCCTGTGCATAAAGCCCCTTACCGTATGGCACCAGCCGAGTTGAAAGAGTTGAAAGTCCAATTGCAAGAGTTGGTCGACAAGGGGTTTATCCAGCCAAGTACTTCACCATGGGGTGCACCAGTTTTATTTGTTAAAAAGAAAGATGACACTCTTAAAATGTGTATTGATTATCGAGAGCTTAATAAAGTGACCATCAAGAATAAGTACCCTCTCCCAAGAATTGACGATTTATTTGATCAGCTTCAAGGAGCGGCTATCTTCTCGAAGATTGACTTGAGATCGGGATATTATCAGCTGCGAATAAAAGATAGATGTCCCCAAGACTGCTTTTAGATCAAGATATGGGCATTATGAGTTCAAAGTGATGCCTTTTGGGTTGGCTAATGCTCCTGCAGCTTTCATGGATCTGATGAACCGGGTTTTTCGACCTTATCTGAATTCTTTTGTGGTGGTTTTTATTGATGATATTTTAATTTATTTCCAGAATATTGACGAGCATGCTTATCACCTTCGCTTAGTGCTTGGGAAGTTACGAGAGCACCAGTTGTACGCGAAGCTTAGCAAATGTGAATTTTGGCTGGAAGAAGTCAGATTTCTCGGGCATGTAATTTCCCGGGACGGTGTGGTAGTTGATCCCAGTAAGGTGGAAGCTATTTTATCATGGCAGCGTCCTTCGACTGTGCGCGAGATCCGAAGTTTCTTGGGACTTGCTGGATACTATAGAAGATTCGTGGAGGGATTTTCCCGATTATCCGGTCCTCTCACCGCTTTGACTAGAAAGAATGCAGAGTTTGTTTGGTCAGACAAGTGCGAGAGGAGTTTCCAGGAATTGAAGAACAGATTGACAACTGCGCCAGTTTTAGCACTTCCAGAACCACATAAGCCGTTTGTAGTTTTTAGTGATGCATCTAAATTTGGTTTGGGGTGTGTTCTCATGCAAGGAGGACGGGTCGTGGCTTATGCGTCTCGTCAACTGAAAGACCACGAGAAGAATTACCCGACACATGATTTAGAATTGGCCGCGATAGTGTTTGCCCTTAAGATTTGGCGACACTTTTTATATGGGGCAGTTTGCGAGATCTACACCGATCACAAGAGTCTGAAGCATTTATTTTCTCAGAAGAATCTCAACATGAGGCAAAGGCGATGGTTAGAGCTAATAAGTGATTATCAGTGCGAGATTAAATACCATCCAGAAAAAGCAAATGTAGTTGCAGATGCCTTGAGCCGGCAGTCACACTTAGAGGATGAAGCTGAATCTTCTGGAGTGGATTCTTTACTTTACGGGATGAGAAGGCTCCTTATTGGAAGTTCGCAGCAAGAGGAAGTGATATCTTCAATTCTTGATATTCGAGTAGTTGATTTTGAAGAATTGAAGACTCTTCAAAGAAAAGATCCGAAGCTGTTGGACATTAGAAAAAGGGTCAGAAAATCTAGAGGTCGTTGCACTACAGTTTGGATAAAGATGAGATTCTTCGATTCCGAGATCGTAGAGTAATTCCTAAGGACTCAGAATTTAAGGAGCGAATTATGGCGGAGGCTCACGCGGCTCCCTATTCCGTTCATCCTGGTAGCACAAAAATGTATCGGGACTTAATGAAAAATTATTGGTGGGAAGGAATGAAGAGGGATATTGCCTTGTTTATTGAGAGATGTGGCACTTGCCGTCAAGTCAAGGCCGAGCATCAAAGACCAGCAGGTTTGCTCCAGCCTCTCCCTGTTCCTGAATGGAAATGGGATGACATCACCATGGATTTTGTAATGGGCTTGCCGAGGACTCCCAGTGGAAAGAACTCAGTTTGGGTGATTGTTGATCGACTGACTAAGTGTGCTCATTTCTTACCGGTCAATAATGCGGATTCTCTGGGAAAATTGGCTCGCTTATATGTGAAAGAAATAGTGAGATTACATGGAATACCCAAAAGCATAGTGTCGGATCGAGATCCAAGGTTTACCTCCCATTTTTGGAAGAGTTTGCAGGCGGCTTTAGGTACTAAATTAAAGTTTAGTACTGCTTATCACCCCCAGACAGACGGCCAATCAGAGCGCACGATTCAAACTCTTGAAGATATGTTGCGAGCGTGTGCTATTGAATTTCAAGGAAGTTGGGAGAATCACGTGCCACTCATAGAATTCGCTTATAATAACAGCTTCCATGCATCCATCCAAATGGCTCCTTATGAAGCTCTGTATGGTAGAAAATGCAGATCACCCTTATGTTGGGATGAAGTCGGGGAGAAGAAAATAATTGGACCCGAGATAATACAGGATATGCAAAATCAGATTCAGATTATAAGAGATAACATGGCTGCAGCGCAAAGTCGTCAAAAGAGTTACGCGGATTCCAGGAGGAGAGAATTGTCTTTCAAACAAGGTGATTGGGTTTATCTCAAGGTCTCTCCCATGAAAGGAGTTAAGCGTTTTGGGAAGAAGAGGAAGCTGGATCCGAGATATGTTGGACCTTTTCAGATTTTGGAGAAGGTAGGGTCCGTCGCTTACAGAGTTGCTTTGCCAGAATATTTTGGAGATATACACAATGTCTTCCATGTATCGTCTTTAAAGAAGAGTTTTGGAGAACAAGAGCCACACTTTGTCGACCCAGAGAATATTCAGTTGCAACCGGACCTTACTTACGAGGTGGTTCCATCGCAGATCATGGATTGGAAGGAGCAACAGTTAAGGTCTAAAACGATATATCTGGTTAAGGTGGCCTGGGGAGATCCGTTAGCTCAAGATTTCTCCTGGGAGCGAGTAGTGGACATGAGGGAACAGTACCCCTACTTATTCGAGTGATGACGGTACGTTTCGTAATTTTGGTTGCAGTTGGTTTTATGTGGAACTGTATGGCTTGTTTCAAGTTGGTGTTCGGTCCTGCAAATTTCGAGGACGAAATTTGTTTTAAGGGGGGGAGGATGTGATGACCCGCTTTTATGTGTATTTTCACTGAAGGAATATTTTAATTTAATTAAATATTTTATAGTGCTTTTATTTTAAATTATCGAGTTTTAAATGGATTTTATTGGCTGTTGGATTTAAATTGCTGATTTAATTTATTTTGGCTTGTTTTTGGTTTTAAAAATTTAAATAGTTGGTTTTTACTAGTTATTTATTTTATTTTAGCTTATGATGTGTTTAAAATATTTTTTGGTGTTTATTTATTTATTTGATGTAGTGTTTAATTTATTTTAATCGTTTTATGTTTTTATACCGTTTTCGGCTGATCAGTCTTCGGACTTCCAACGTGAGGACTGGACCTCATTTGTTTACTTCATCTTTTTCTTTTTCTTTTCTTTTCCTCTTCTTTTTCTTTTTTCTCTTTTTTCTTTTTTTCCCTTTTTTCTTCCTCTCCCGTTCGGCTCTCTCTCTCTCCCCGCGTCTCTCTTTCTCTCTCTCTCCTCACCCACGCGTCCACCGGCCACCAACCCAGGCCCGCCGTTCGTCGGCGCCGTGGCCGACACCGCCCCTGCCGTTCGTCGGCTCTCTGTTACGTTGCTTTCGCAACGCCGTTCGCTTCGCGCCGAACCTTCTAAAAATCCTATATAGCGCTGTAAGTATTTTTCAAACTCTACTTTTAGATTTAAATGTATTTTACTCTTTCAATAATTTATATTGGTTGGTTGCTGATTCCGGACTGAGTCCGAGGAGTTCGGGGGTCGGGTGGATGGAGGACGGAGTTGCTTTGAATTGTTGTGCTATGGTTGATTTATTTGTCGAGCATTGAAATTGGCATTTACATGATGCATGCACTTGTATTTTATTTTAATTGATATAAATCCTGTTTTATTGGCGTAAATGGTTTTTGGGAGTGTGCGTATCACGAGCCCAAGCCGGGATGGGTTATTATCTCGGTGGAGCTCCTCTGGTCACTCGGGAGTGGATAATACTGAGTGACATCCCCTGGGTTGTCGCTGGGCGACGACCGGATCGCACGATACGGTAACGCTGTCGTGTCGACTCCGTGGTCCTTTTAGTGGCGGGGACTAGAGGATGGCCTGGCCAGGTACGCGCAAGGTGGAGGCGCGAGTCTGGGCATCACTCGTGTAGGTGTCACACGCGTAGACGTTACCTGCGGTGTGGCACAGAGCCAGAGTGTGCGGATGATCCCTAGGGGAGATCATGGTGCATGCATAATTGGTTGGTTTTCATGGTTTTCGGATATGGGCCATTTTCTGGGAAAATGGCGATGGTCTTGTGATCCATTTTCTGGGAAAATGGTGGTTTGGGCCATTATCTGGGATAATGGCGAGGCTTGGTTTTAAAGGTTATGTTTTTAAGCCAAATGGGTTTTTGGCGTGCGTGGAAAAATATGGTTTGGGAGTTTTGTGCATTGGCATTCATTCATGCTTGTTGTTTGAGTTTAATATGTTTTTATCTAGTGGTGTTTTGGATTTTACTTACCTGCGGCACCATTTTTGGTACCGTAGATTTTGATGCAGAGTTCGAGGAGGAGGAGGAGGCTGAGCCCGAGGATGCGGCTCCGCCGGAGATCTGAGTTGGAGTTCATGCTTTATGTTTGGTTTGAAACAATATTTATATCATGTAATATTTTATTATGTACCTTTGAACCGTTTTGTATTTTATTTAAGAAAAATTCTGGTACTTAGTATTTGACTTTGCTATCCGCTGCGTATCTTCTTGTGCACATTTGTCGCTTGCACACACTTGGCACTCTTCGATAGGGTGGTGACCCGTGATGTCATCATCCGGACGTCTCAATTTCCCCGTGTTGGTACGTGGGGATTTTGGGGGCGTCACATGTCGCGTAGCGATGCACCGTGAGACGTGTATCGCAGTGATGGGTTTTGTAGTGTGAATGGAAGAGAGTTCACGTGAGTGTACTCTGTACTAGGTCGTGATACACCGGATGGCGTGTCACGAAGGGTTGGATGGCGTAACAGAGAAGTGTAGAGCGTTTGGTGTAGTGTTGGGAAACTGTATGACAGTGTCCGAAGCAGTGGTGTTATGGATTATAGTCCGGGGTGACTGGTGTCATCTTGTGGTTGACTATGACTAAGAGTATATGAATTGAGAAAGGAATTGTTTGTTTGGTTATTATTGATAATTTTAATGAACTTGTTTTAGTGCAAAGGCTTTCTGAAGTCAAATTATCTCTTCAGAGTATAGTGAAACCTCAAGTTGCCGTGGTGTTACAAGTGCTCATAATATGACAATTGAGTTCAGAAGTGAAAATCTTAAGGACTGAGTGTTCCTCTTCCAGCTGTTGTGCAGTTCCTCGTGTTTCGCACTCTATTCTCATAGAACGCGACGATCGAGGTAAGTTAGCCTCTAACTTACTATCAGTTTATTGTGTATGTGTGATGGGTAAGGGAACTACAATTTATGTATGTATGTTATCGTATATGCCATGTCATGCTATGTCATTACATGTTTATCTTTACGTATGATTTAATCTCTCATGAATATTTATCTGTTACACAATCTTTTCTGTCATACAATGTTGTATGTTATAAGTATGCCATGTTAAGTATGCCATATGATACATGTATGCCATGAAATGTTTATGATTAAATCATATTGTGCCATTTACAAGTATACGCCATGTTAGAAAAGTATATGATATTAAATAATATCTCATGCATTAAGAAAGATAAGACATGTTATGTTACGTATAATACGTGGGGCCACAACAACTGTGGAGTACGTATTATATTTTATGTTACTTATAATGCGTGGGGCCACAACAACTGTGGAGTACGTATTATATTTTATGTTACTTATAATGCGTGGGGCCACAACAACTGTGGAGTACGTATTATATTTTATGTTACTTATAATGCGTGGGGCCACAACAACTGTGGAGTACGTATTATATTTTATGTTACTTATAATGCGTGGGGCCACAACAACTGTGGAGTACGTATTATATTTTATGTTACTTATAATGCGTGGGGCCACAACAACTGTGGAGCATTAATTCACTGGACATGAGACACAGCAATTGTGACATGTAGAATACGTGGGGCCACAACAACTGTGGAGTACGTATTATATTTTATGTTATGTGTATTCATGGGGCCACAACAACTGTGGAGCATGAATGGCACAACATGTACATAACTGAGACACAGCAATTGTGACATGTAGAATACGTGGGGCCACAACAACTGTGGAGTACGTATTATGTTTTATGTTACTTGAATACGTGGGGCCACAACAACTGTGGAGTACGTATTAATGCACGTTATTAATCAAGACACTTGAATAATATTCCAAGTTTATGTTAAGTCAAGTTTTAGATCAAGTTCATGTTATGTTATGCTCACCTACATGTTATGTTCATGTCATGTTATGTTCAAGTTTATGTTATTTTCAAGTTCTTATTTATGTTATGCATGTTTACGTTCATGCTATATTTCAAGTCCATGTTATGTTTCACGTTCATGTTATGTTGTTTGTTCATGTTATGTTTTAAGCTTAAGTTTATGCCATGTTAAGTCAAATTCAATTCACGTTTAGGTTCTGGTTAAGTCATGCTATATGTCAAGTTATGCTATGCTTATGTACGACTATACTTATGCATTTATGCTTTTACTGCCATGCATGCATCTTTAACCTGTGTGTGAGTTTTATGTTAACTTACTGAGATTTGTAATCAAATCTCACTGTGGTAGTCCCAACTACCATTCCCCCCGAATGGTAGATCTTGTTACAGGACCCAAAGGAGAATTGGAATCTGACCAACTGAATACGGTCAACTAGGCCACGGTGCGATGTTGATGATGGTATAGTATTTAACTCAGGTTAATACTTGTACTTTTGGAGTTGTATCTCAAGTATTCTTTTGATCACAACCATTTTGGACTAGTGTGGTGATCACGGCTTTTTAGTATGCCTTTATGTATGAAATATGTTTCAAGTATTTGGGATATTTTTAGTTTGGTGCATAGTATTGCTAAAGAAAAAAAAAATTATCCGCTGCGAATATTGCATAATGCTAGATGCATGTTAGGAACATTGCATCTTATATGTCATGAACGGGGGCAGGTAACCTTGTGTTGCATGTCTCGACGCTTCAAATGTCCGTTCAATCCCAAGCAGAATTTGGGGGCGTCACATCCGGTGCAAGAGGATGAGGCATATTAGTAGTCGAATCCATAGTTGCGTTATTATCCCCCCTCAAGCTGAGTAGGAGGGATCGAACGCACAGCTTGGCACAAAGAGCCTAAAATCGCACAGTGGGCAAAGGTTTCGTTAGTGCATCCGCAAGTTGAGAGTCTCTAGGTAGGAACTGAACATCGATAGCCCATTTTTTAACTTGTTCGCGGCAAAGTGATAATCGATCTCAACATGCTTGGTACGTGCATGGAGAACTGGATTGGCCAACAAAAAGGTTACCCCAAGATTATCACACCAAAGGCATGGACACTTAGTAGAGAAAATTCCCAGCTCATGTAAAAGAGATTTAATCCATAGTAATTCCGATGTAGCATTCGCAAGTGCCTTATACTCAAACTCGGTACTCGACCTTGCCAAGGTTGGTTGTTTCTTTGAACTCCAGGAAATTAAAGACTGGCCAAGGAAGACACAATAACCATCTATGGATTTTCTGTCATCAGGGCTCGCGACC
Source organism: Carya cathayensis (assembly GCA_011037825.1). Taxonomy (NCBI): domain Eukaryota; kingdom Viridiplantae; phylum Streptophyta; class Magnoliopsida; order Fagales; family Juglandaceae; genus Carya; species Carya cathayensis. Next base: position 30,120 of record QGSO01000184.1, read on the forward strand.
CAATCGGCATCAGAGAAAACTGAGAGTTGGAACAAGGGACTTGGGCGTACCAATAAGCCAAAACCAGTAGTCTCCTGAAGATAACACAAGATGTGTTTTACAGTAGCCCAATGTTTATTCGTGGGTTTGTGCATGAATTGACACACCTTGTTGACCAAGAATGCTATGTTGAGATGTGTAAGAGAGAGGTATTGAAGGGCTCCAACCACACTCCTATAAAGACTAGGATTAGAAAAATTTGCACCATCAAATAAAGAGAGGTGGGAGCTGGTCGACATAGGAGATGGCATGGCCTTAGCATTTGACAAGTTGGATAATAAATCAAGAACATATCATTTTTGACTCAGCAAGAGTCCATCAGGTGTAGGAACAATTTCAATACCAAGGAACAAGTGGATGGGGTCGAGATCCTTGACAGCAAACTCAACACTAAGAAACTGAATCAGTGAAGTAACTGCAATTTGAGAGGACCCTGTGATAAGTATGTCATCTACATACACAAGAACAAAAGGTCTTTTGCCATGAAAATTAAAAATAAAGAGGGAAGCATCTGATTGGGAGTTAAGAAACCCATAATCAAGCAACTTGGAACTCAAGTGAGCATACCACGCATGGGGCGTTTATTTTAAACCATACAACGCCTTTTTGAGACAATAGACATGATGAGGGAATTGTTTATCTACATACCCACTCGGCTTAGTCATAAAAACCTTCTCATTTAAGAAGCCATGTAGGAACGCATTTGATAAGTCAATATGTTGGATGGGCCATTGTTGAGAAATAGCAAAAGTAAGAACCAAACGAATGGTGGTTGACCTGATCACCAGACTGAAGATATCCCCATAGTCGATCCCCGGTTGTTCACAATAGCCCTTAGCCACAACCCGTGCCTTGTGATGAATTGGCTTGCCACTGGAATCTCTTTTAACACTATAGACCCACTTGTTGCCATCTAAATTCATACCCTCTTGATAAGGAACAAGTTACCAAGTATCATTCTGTATAAGTTCCAAGTGTTTAGCATCCATGGAATTCCTCCTAGGTTCATGAGTGACAGCATGTGAATAACATCCGAGATCATCAAGAACTGGACTCAAGTTTGCCATAAAGGTTCGTGGTGCAGGGGATTCATCAAAAAATTCATACTGTTTGACAGCGTTGTTTTGGCTACATGTTCTCATAGGATGAATGTGTGTGAGAGGAGCACCTGCTGCAGAATGGTGATCGGAAGATGGACTGGCAGATTGAGAATTGTTAGTGTGATCAACAGATGGACTAGTAGACGTAGAGGTCTCGACATGATCAAAAGAAGCATAGGTGTCAAAACTAGATATGGCAGGTGATGTTGGCATGAATATAAAGGAAGAATCAGGTAATGTAGAATTTGTGGGAGTGCATGGGGAGGGAGAAGATTGAGCAGAATTAATAAGAGAAGATGCTGAGAATAAAGACGAGGAATTTATGTGAGGTGGAGTGAAACAGGGACTCAAAGGCACTAGAGGCATGGGGCCAAAGTTGGCATCGACTGAGGAGATATGTAATGTGAGGGAGAGACGAGTGGTGCCCTATGGGAATGGCTTCGTGCAAGAGGGAGTAATGAGAGAGATGAGTGAGATTGATCAACTGGAAGAGTTGAAAAAGGAAAGTGCTTCTCATAAAAAGTGACATACCGCGAGACATATATTTTGCCAATAGACATGTCCAAGCACTGGTAACCACTGTGATTTTTACTAACACCAAGAAAAACATATTTTTTGGAGCGGAAGTCAATTTTTTGATGGTTGTATGGGAAGAGATACGGCCTACATGCACAACCGAACACACATAAGATAGAGTAGTTAGGCCTTTTGTTGAACAAGTTTTCAAAAGGTGATAGTTTATGCAATGGTGATGTTGGTAGACGATTAAGAATAAAAGTGGCCATGAAAATGCATCATCCCAATATGAGGTGGGAATAGAAGAATGAGATAAGAGGGAAAGACCTCTCTCAACTATATGTCGATGCTTGCGTTCAACCATCCCATTTTGTTGGGAAGTATGTGGGCAAGATATACGATGGGTGATGTTGTGTTGGCTAAAGAAGGTGTGGAGTGTGAGAAATTCTCCTCCTCAATCTGTTTGAACACATTTGATTTTGTGATTTAATAAACGTTCAATGTGTTTTTGGAAAGAGATAAAATTGGAAAAACTGATGAATTTGTAGGAATTGGAAAAATCCACGTATATTTGCTAAAATGATCAACAAAGGAAACGTAGTATTTATTACCTCTTTTAGACATTACAAAAGAAGGACCCCATACATCCAAAAAGATTAAATCTAATGGACCATCTAACACATGACTAGAATGCGAAGACTCTTGCCCTGCTGACAAGAGTTGCAAACCCCTGGAACTTTATTTGAGGAAACTAGAAGGGACACCTTGGAAGTAAGTTCCTTGACAGTCTTGAATGAAGCATAGCCAAGACGAGAGTGCCACACATCCAATAGAACATAGTGACAAGAGAATGCTTGTGGTGTATGACGAGCAAAGAAAGGATAGAGACCACACTTAGTTTTGCGACGGAACAGGAGCTTCTTGGTGCATTCATCCTTCACAAAAGAAAATATTGGGCATGAAATTCAATAAAACCATGATTATATGTCGTAAACTGACTTGCAGGCATGAGATTCTTTTTAATGTGAGGCACATGCAAAATGGACTTCAACTTAAAAGTAGAGTTGTTACGAGAAAGTTTGGAGGAACCAATATGACTAATAGGCAAACCTGCTCCATCCCCAACTTGGATGGTATCTGTTCCATGGAATGGTTCAACAACAAGATTTAAATTTTGAAAATCATTGGTTTGGTGATGTGTGGCGCCGGTGTCAATGTATCAGTTTGGATCATTGGATGTTTGGGGATGAGCCACAAAAGCTTGCATAGGCGGCTGGGTATCCTGGTAAGATAAGTCAAGCCGATGATAACACTGCACTGCATTATGGCCACTTTTTCCACACAGTTGAAAAACAAGGCACGATCCTCCTTCAAAAAAATGGCCTTATGACCTACGACCATGGCCACGATTGTGCCTGCTGTGACTATTTTGAAAGGATCGTTGAGGGGTCCTTCCGCTATAGCGACATGAATGATCATTCCGTGTGGCTACATTTGTTGAGCCAATGGCTATATCATGAGCAAAATTTTGCTGCTCAAGTCTGAGTTCAAAGCTCAACAGATGAGCATATGCATCTTCAAGAGAAAACAGATCAACTCTAGTAAAAATAGAAGTGACAATGGAGCTATAGGATGAGTCAAGGCTTGCAAGGATATATGTGAGGAATTCAGAATCACAAAGTGGTTTGCCAACTACTGCCAATGTATCAGTAGAGATCTTAACTAGTAATATTCAAACATGGACATGTTGCCCTTCTTGAGAGTGGATAATTCAAGGCGTATGCCTACCACTCGTGCTTGTGCATGGTTGGAAAACATGCACTCGAGAGCACACCAAACATCCTTGGATGTTTCGAGGCCCACCATGTGGATGATAATTGATTCCGAAATAGAAGACATGAGGGCACCAAGGATTACCTGATCCTGGTTGTACCATTGAGAAAATTATGGATTGGGAATAGTTTGGATTGTGTCATCGTCTTTGGAAGAAATATGAATTGTTGGTGAAGGACATGAGATTGTACCATCAACATAGCCAATCAATTGTTAGCCTTTGAGATATGGCAGAATCTGTGCTCACAATAGGAAGAAGTTACCCTTTGTGCATTTTATGGTGACAAGGTTTTGTAGGCTAAGTGGGGTAGAAAGAGACATTGTCTGGAAAAAAAATGGAGGATTTTTAGTGAGTGACTAGATGAAATGGTAGTGGATGTCGTGGGAGCAAGATTCTCTTAGACATTGGTCTTTTGGCTCTATGATACCATAAAGAAATAATGACAGTATTTCAAATGTTGTAATTGCAAATGTTGTAATCTCCCTCAATATCAAGTGGAGTAATTGTATTCATGTGTATATATAGAATTACAAGAGTTGACTACACAGTTGTAGCTTAAGATGTATACAAGGAAAGTAATAACAAAGAGATATGTAAGCAACAATCACATGAGCTGGTCTGGTGCAGGAGGATGAGGCATTTCAGTTGACGAATCCATAGTTGCCTTAGTACCCCTAAAAGAAAAAAATTATTTGATCAAAGATTTATGAAACGTTTTTATATTTCTCAGATTTTTATTTTTATCTATAAAACATGAAAAAGTTATAATATTATTAAAAAAAGTTTATCTTTATTTCTTTTTAACTTTTTATTGGGCCATAATATCTGATGTCATTTTGGCAACCGAAAAATATTGTGTCCACATTAACATTAATATATGAGAAATATTAAAAGTTTCAAGAATATTATAAATTTAACAGTAATTAGAAAAGTATTTAAAATGACTAAAGAAAGAAGAAAGTAAATTTAAATGTTACAGAAAAAGAATAGATAACTTGATGTATGATATATTGTAAAAGTTGTTAGTTAAAGTAGAAAAAATGAGTTTTGGTAACGGGTTTTAAACAACCAAATATAAAAACCATCCATGCATTGGGAGTATCAGCAACTAGCTAGGTGTATGTAGACAAAGAATATATTACAGCTAGCTAATACAAATAAATTTGTATGGATGAAGTAGACTTGGCATCGTTTCCAAGTTTTAGTTCAAATTAATTACGAGAAATAATTAGGTAGTGTTTTTGTAAATTTTCTAGTGGATGGCTTGAAATCAGAGTCCGCTCATCTTTTCAATCAATTATATAGTGGAGTAATTTAACATACAATCATAAAATGCGTAAATGCCTCGCTAATTTAACATACAATCAAAAAAGAATAGGGTCTACTGTTGAAAAATTAATTTTTTTCATGTAATTCCCATGTTTTATTCACTTTTTTCAAAGCGATTATACAACAATTGCACAATTCACGGTTGCAAATATCTTCTCTTATATAGTGATAGGGTTACATCCTAACATTTGCATCCCTCGCTAATATGCTTCTTCTTCTTTTTTCCAATTTTTAAAAGTTAAAAGGCAAAAACAATCCACAAGTTTTCAAGCATTAATTGCAAACAACTCCCTAGATTTTTTATTTTACAAATGTAATCCTTGCATTTCATGTTCTTTTCGCAATTAACTCCTTTCTTCCAACTTCCAAAACGTCCTCTGGAGCTAGGGACATATTCTTCCTTGGTTGGATTAAGCCCAACACATTGCTCGTAAAGCCCATGGCTCAATTGTTGCTGGACCATTGACTGTCACAAAAGCAGGTGGAGCTCGGGGAATATAGGGAGATGGGACCGCATTAATTGCACCAACTAAGAATGTCGACAGGGAATCTCGACTAGGGATACTGTCCCCGACAGAAGCACCTGTATCCAATGTAGCAACTCATTCCCTAAAGCAAGGTTGGGTGCCCAGATCAAAAAGGGAATAATAAAACCTTGGAAAAAGGTATGGCACAAGATATATTATCTCCAACTCTCTATCTCTCTCACTCTCAAGCATTCACTAATTTAGGCATCAGAGGTGCTTCCTAAAACTCATGTGTGACGCCCCCAAATTCCGCTTGGGATTGAACGGACAATTGAAGCGTCGAGACATGCAACACAAGCTTACCTGCCCCCGTTCATGACATATAAGATGCAATGTTCCTAACATGCATCTAGCATTACGCAATATTCGCAATGGATAATATTTTTTCTTTAGCAATACTATGCACCAAACTAAAAATATCCCAAATACTTGAAACATATTTCATACATAAAGGCATACTAAAAAGCCGTGATCACCACACTAGTCTAAAATGGTTGTGATCAAAAGAATACTTGAGATACAACTCCAAAAGTATAAGTATTAACCTAAGTTAAATACTATACCATCATCAACATCGCACCGTGGTCTAGTCGTACGTATTCAGTTGGTCAGATTTCAATTCTCCTTTGGGTCCTGTAACAAGATCTACCATTCCGGGGGAATGGTAGTTGGGACTACCAAAGTGAGATTTGATTACAAATCTCAGTAAGTTAACATAAAACTCAGACATAGGTTAAAAATGCATGCATGGCAGTAAAAGCATAAATGCATAAGTATAGTCATCCATAAACATAGTATAACTTGACCTATAGCATGACTTAACCAGAACTTAAACGTGAACTGAACCTGACTTAACATGGCATAAACTTAAGCTTAAAACATAACATGAACAAACAACATAACATGAACGTGAAACATAACATGGACGTGAAACATAACATAACATGAACGTGAGCTTGAACATATCATAAACGTGAACATAACATGATGTGAACATGAACTTGGAACATAACATGAACATGTACGTGAGCATAATAAAACATGAACTTGATCTGAAACTTGACTTAACATAAACTTGGAATATTATTCAATTGTCTTTATTAATAACGTGCGTTAATACGTACTCCACAGTTGTTGTGGCCCCACGTATTCTACATGTCACAATTGCTGTGTCTCATGTAGTGTATGCTCCACAGTTGTTGTGGCCCCATACTTCATGTAACATAAAATATAATACGTACTCCACAGTTGTTGTGGCCCCACGCATTATAAGTAACATAAATATAATACGTACTCCACAGTTGTTGTGGCCCCACGCATTATAAGTAACATAACATTAAATATAATACGTACTCCACAGTTGTTGTGGCCCCACGCATTATAAATAACATAAAATATAATACGTACTCCACAGTTGTTGTGGCCCCACGCATTATAAATAACATAAAATATAATACGTACTCCACAGTTGTTGTGGCCCCACGCATTATAAATAACATAAAATATAATACGTACTCCACAGTTGTTGTGGCCCCACGCATTATAAATAACATAACATAAATATAATACGTACTCCACAGTTGTTGTGGCCCCACGCATTATAAGTAACATAAATATAATACGTACTCCACAGTTGTTGTGGCCCCACGCATTATAAGTAACATAAAATATAATACGTACTCCACAGTTGTTGTGGCCCCACGCATTATAAATAACATAAAATATAATACGTACTCCACAGTTGTTGTGGCCCCACGCATTATAAATAACATAAATATAATACGTACTCCACAGTTGTTGTGGCCCCACGCATTATTATAACATAACATGTCTTATCTTTCTTAATGCATGTGATATTATTTAATATCATATACTTTTCTAACATGGCGTATACTTGTAAATGGCATAATATGATTTAATCATAAACATTTCATGGCATACATGTATCATATGGCATACTTAACATGGCATACTTATAACATACATCATTGTATGGCAGAAAAGATTATTTAACAGATAATTATTCATGAGAGATTAAATCATACGTAACAGATAAACATGTAATGACATAGCATGACATGGCATATACGATAACATACATACATAAATTGTAGTTCTCTTACCCATCACACATACACAATAAACTGATAGTAAGTTAGAGGCTAACTTACCTCGATCGTCGCGTTCTATGAGAATAGAGCGCGAGACACGAGGAACTGCACAACAGCTGGAAGAGGAACACTCGAGTCCTTAAGATTTTCACTTCTGAACTCAATTGCCATATTGTAAGCACTTGCAACACCACGGCCAACTTGAGGTTTCACTATACTCGGAAGAGATAAATTGACTTCAGAAAGCCTTTGCACTAAAACAAGTTCATTAAAATTATCAATAACAACCAAACAAACAACTCATTTCTCAATCCATATACTCTTAGCCATAGTCAACCACAAGATGACACCAGTCATCCCGGACTATAATCCATATCATCACTGCTTCGGGACACTGTCATACAGTTTCCCAACATTACACCATACGCTCCACACTTCTCTGCTACGCCATTCAACCCTTCGTGACACGCCATCCGATGTATCACGACTTAATACAGAGTACACTCACGTGAACTCTCTTCCATCCACACTACAATACCCATCACTGCGATACACGTCTCACGGTGCATCGCTACGCGACACGGAGTACGCGCTACGCGTACTTCCTTCGCTACAACTCTCATCAACACGATGCACATCACACGATGCATCGCCATACAACACGGAGTACACTACATGCGTACTCCCTTCCTTCTACGACACACATCACTACAGTGCACGTCGCGCGGCGCGTCGCTGCATTACACAGAATACGCTACACGCGTATTCTCTTCACACAACCCGCCGTATCACATCTACGGCATCCATCTCACGCCTATACTTCACAGCACAGTCCACAAAATACACAATCAAACGCAACACTTCACAACCACACTTCGCTTCACAACTACGCAACGAATTCCACAAATACAACTACACAATCCACAAACCAACCAACTATTTTAAACGTAAAATAACTAGAGATAGAAGGTTATACCATCGACGGGATAACCCGTGCGTCGCTCGTTGTTCGTCACGAACATGCGTCGGAGGAACGTACGTGGCGGCGTACGGTGGCTGTCCACCACATAAAGTGGTAGTTTGGGCTTGAGAAAGGCTAGGCGTGGTCTTGGAAGACTCATGATTTTACAGCTGTCGGTGAAGAACAAATTACGTGATTTACGGAAAAGATAATCTATACGCGTGATTCCAGATGAGGGTAAAGACGAGAGAGATGTGATTGCTGTCGGGAAATAATCCAAAACTGATAATTTTAGCGGGCTGTTACATCATGGCCCTTCAAGCTTTCTTGCCTTAGGTGATCGGCAGGGTACAAGACAAGTTCTTAATAGATGGTGCCAACACGGGATTTACTTTAAGTAAAACTAACAAACATTTCATATGTCAGTCACGACATGGTCCCAAGCAACAGTGATTGGGAAGATACCTCTAATGAATAAAAGGAATTAAGCAAGGATGGAAAAGCAAGATCCCCCAGCACCCCTGAGATCATCAAACGCGTGGTGGAGACTAGGGACGAGCGACACCTGAAACAAAGAGAGGTTGAGGAGCCCTAGAGCCAGTCACATTAGACAAAGGTTACCCAAAAAGAAAGGTGAGAATAGGAACTAGGATGAACCTGAAGTGAGGTCAAAGCCAAAGCGGTTATTGACTGAACACAAAAATGTTCTTGCCTGGAGTCATGAGGACATGCTTGAGATTGAAAAGGGCATAATTAAGCACCATTTGAGTTCAAACCTAGATGCCAAGAAAGTACGGCAGAAGTGTAGAAGTTTCTGCACCAAGAAATACATAGCCATAGTGAAGGAGGTCAAACGTCTATTAGCTATAGGATTTATTCAAGAAGCCCATTATTTGTAGTGGCTCTCTAATGTAGTTTTGGTTAAGAAGACGAATGGAAATTGGAGGATGTGCGTTGACTTCACTAGCCTGAACAACGCATGCCCCAAAGATAGCTTCTCGTTGCTGTAGATTGACTTAATCCTGGACTTGACAGGCAGGCATAAAATGAACCCAGGCAATGAAGAAAAGAAAATATTTATAACCAATCAAGGATTATATTGCTACCAGGTGATGCTCTTTGGACTAAAGAATGCTAGAGTGACTTATTAGAGGTTGGTAAATCTGATGTTTAAAGAACGAATTGGACAGTAAATGGAAGTCTATGTAGATGACTTACTCATAAAAAGCAAGGAGTTGGGCAAGTTCCTTAGCTTCATGGTTTCAGAGACAGGGAAAGCGAGGCTAACCCAAAGAAGATACAGGTTGTCATCAATATAAAGCCCATTACAAACCTTAATGAAGACCAGAAGCTTGCAAGCATAATCGTAGCACTTAACAGGTTCATTTCCCAATCGACGGACTAGTGCCTACCCTTCTTCCTAGTTCTACGCAAGGTGCATGATTGGAACGACGAGTGGGATAAAGCGTTTGCTCAGATCAAAGAATGCCACTCTAACCCACCCCTCCTGAGGCAAACCGTGTAAGGAGAAACTCTCTACCTGTATTTGTCCATCACACTAGAGACCGTCTCAGTGGTGTTGGTACGAGAGGAGAATGAGTTTAAAAAACCAGTTTATTACACAAGCCACACACTGAGAGGGAAGAAAAATAGGTACCTACCCATGGAGGTATTAGGGTTCACTTTAGTAGTAGTTACATGGCGCCTAAGACTTTATTTTCAAACACACCTGATAAAAGTGCCAGCTGAAGCTCCCCTAAGAAAGCACTACATCAACCTGGCATGTCTGGGTGGCTAGTCAATTGGTCCATCGAGCACAGTGAATTTGATATTGACTATGTTCCTTGAACCATTATCAAGGGACATGATCTAGTGGACTTTGTAGTAAAGATGAGTAGCCCCCTTGAGAAAGAACCCAATTGACCAGCCGACCATCCCTAGCAAATCTATGTCAATATCTCATCTTGTCATTCGGTGGGGACAAGAATGTACATAGTGTCAAACTCTGTTGGGGAAAGCCATTATTCGATAAAGCTCAAGTTCAAAACTACCAACAATGAAGCCTAATAAAGCCATTATTCAATAAAGCTCAAGTTCAAAACTACCAACAATGAAGCCTAATATTAGGTCCTGCTAGCAGGCCTCATCATAGTAAGGATGCTTGGAGCAGTGGAAGTGGAAGTGAAGGCAGACTTCCAGGTGGTGGTAAACCAAGTCAAAAGAGAATACGTGGAGAAAGGTGAAAAGCTCCAACTCTACCTACAGACAGTGTGGCAAGAGCTTGACCATTTTAGAAGCATTACTATAAGGCAAATCCCTCAGAAACATAATTGGAAGGTGGAAAAGTTAGCACGAATCACATTAGGAATGGACGAGGCAACACTACCATGGGTAGTGGTTAGCAAGGTGGTAGAGACTGTCGCCATCGGGTTAGAAGTCTAGAAGGTAAGGGCAGAAACGCCTAAGTGGGCACAAGCAATAACAAAGTTCATGACCACTAGGGAACTATTAACTAGGAATGAAGAGGTGAGGAAAGTAAGGAATAAGGTGTCTGAATTCACCCTACTTAATGGGATCTTGTACAATGAATGTCTTTCCTTACCCTTGTTGTGATACGTATCACTAGATGAGACCCAATGGTAGAGATCCATGTAGGAGTGTGTGGAAACCAGTCGAGTGGAAGAGTTGTGAGAAAGGCCCTAAGGCGGGCTACTACTAGCCTCACACCCACAAGGATGTGAAACAATTCATTAGGAAATGCGTGAGATGTTAGAAATACTCTCTGATTTAGCATAACCTGCCAGAAGAACTGGTGTCAATCATGTCCTTGTGACCCTTTACGTATTGGGGAGTAGACATAGTGGGCCCCATGCCCCAGGCAAGGGAGGCATGAATTTCATTGTAGCAACTGTAGACTACTTCACCAAATGGGTGGAGGTAGAGCCCCTGACGACAATAACAACTACAACCATCACCAAGTTTCTATGGAAGTCATGTGCAGATTCGGCATCCCCCACACCCTCATCACAAACAACAAGCGGTAGTTTAATTCTGATCATTTTCCCAATTGGTGCACCGAGTTAGGGATCAAAATCAACTACTCACCTCAGAACACCCTCAAGTGAATGGACAGGTTGTGGTAACTTAAAAAACCCTCATGGGAATACTAAAGAAGAAACTCGCCAAGTAAAAAATGAGCCTGGGCGAAAGAGCTGCCGAGGGAGTCCGATAGGCCAACCGAACCACCACAAAAATCCTAATTGGGGAGACCCCTTTTGCACTAACATATGGAAGCAAGGCCATGATCCCGGTTGAGATAGGGATACCAAGCTATAGGGTCTAGTAGTTTAATGAAAAAATAAGTGAAGAAACCATTCACAAGAATTGATAGACAAAGCAGAGCTGAGGGTGGTGGCAACCAATGTAACAACCCACCAAAAATTTAGTGGATGAATTTCTTTAGGCTTTAAGAACATCATGAGAACCTCTGAAAGGTCTCATGAATCGAGCAATCACATAAGTTTTAATCAGTTAGCATAGTCATTTTCTCACCCGATAAGGTGTTAGAAACACAATTTTATTTAATCTTAGATGAATATTTAGGATTTTAAAGCACAATAAAACAATTTTCATTTCTAGGAAAACAGCTATTCGAAGATGCGTTTGATTTGTTTAGGGCAATTAGAAGTTGAAATTTGTGAAACGAAGTGCATTCCTAGTTTCATAGGATTATTTAGAATTTTATGGTGTAAAGTTATTTTCACCATATTTGAAGTAAATAATAACTTTTGTGTTAGCGCCATGTGGCATAGATTCCAGTCATTTTCATATCACAGTATGAAATGTTCAAATCAGTCTCGACAAGTTTTATTCAGACACTTGGAAAGTTCTTAACTATACTTGGTGAATAGTGTAAGACACTTTGCACCAAGAAGAACCATGAGATGGAAATGTGAAGGAAAGGAAGGAAAAATCAAGTTTCGTGATCTTGCCACCTAAGTCAAATACCATTCCATCTAATCATTCATTTTTGTGCCAAACCAAAGAGGGTTTTTGTAATATCCGCTCTTTCTTTCTTCTTCTTTAATTATGAGCCTTGATCTACGTGTCGAACTTCAGTCTACGTGTTGAGCTTCGATCTACGTGCTCAGCCTTATCCTAAGTGTTGTACCTTAATAGCGTATTTTGAAAGTTATCCATCGGATTTCAAAGTAAGATAGATATTTTAAAACTTACGGATATTTTAAATATCATGGAAATATCTATAGGAGATATTTCCAGTATTATTAGATAACCTTGCTTTTAAAGTAACACAATTATAATATTTTAATGAGCTCTGAAAATATTATAATTGTGGATAATTATTTATATTAAATATTTTAGCTGTTTTAAAATATTAAGAGGTTTGACTTTATGTTGAAAACTCTAAAGTTAATTTAAATAATTTTATTCTCTTTGAGTAATTAACGATATTTTATCATTTTAAATAATGATGAAGAAATATTATTTTATAAACTCTAGTTTATAAAATAATATTCTATCTTAATTCCTCTCAGTGTTTTATGTAAGTGTTTTATTTTAAATAAAACCCTTACGCATTTTCAAATCAGTATTTAAACTCATCGTTAGATCGTTTGAGGATCCTGAAGCGTATGACTGAGATTAAATACCCAGGCCCTCTCTTTTCCTCCTCACTTTTTCTCTTTTCTCTCTTCTCTCTCCGCTCTCCTCTCTTTCTTCCCATGCACGACGTACATGTGATGGTTGTGCCTCCACCGTTCGGTTCAAGCTTCCAGCCGGCGCCACCTCCAGCCTTCGTGCCCCACCTCCACCTCTGTCATGATCCTCCCCCACCGGTGACCACTACCTCACCGGTGGTGAGCTATATCAGCAACCTCTTCTCTCTCTTTCTCCCTCTAAGCAAATGGGTTTTACACCCATTTCCTCCACCTAGAGCCACTATACATAGCCAAAACGGCCACCAAGCACCACCAATGGAATCACCACATCATGGGGTTCCTCCCCATGTCTTTCTGTCCCTCTAACTCTCTCTCTTTCTCTAATGGGTCTCCATAACTAACCATATGGTTGCACCACCGTGCACCACCGTATACGGCTATCCATGGTGTTTCACCACCACCACCTTGTTCCTCTCCTCACCACGACCTTCCCCAACAAATTTCATGTCCAAAGGAGATATGTACAGCTCTCACTCTCTCCCACTCTCCAAGGCACGAAATTAACTTCTAGTGGCCGATCCGCCACCGTGAGCCACTGCCTGGCCACCACCACAGCTCCACCACATCTTCCTCTACCTTTCCCTAGCTTTCAATGAAGTTCTATGGCCTTCCTTCACCTTAAGCAAACTCCCACCATTTCGGATGTACTATTCACGGCGCGATGCCGCTGTGCTCCACCACCTTTGACTACCATGAGGCCACCTTGAGCCTTTCCAAGGCCACGCCTAGATATTCTCAAGCCCACACTGCCACTTTACGTGGTGGATAGCCACTGTACGCGATGTAAGCGCCACGTATGACTCCTCTGACGCATGATTGTGACAAGCAGCGAGCAACGCACGGGTTATCCCGTCGATGGTATAACCCTCTATCTCTAGTTATTTACTTTTAAAGTAGTTGTTTGGTTGGCTTATAGGCTGTGTGGTTAGTATTTGTGGAGTTTGCTGCGTAGTTGTGAAGTGGAGTGTAGTTGTGAAGTGTTGGGCTTGATTATGTAGTATTGTGGACTGTGCTGTGAAGTATAGGCGTGAGATGGATATCGCAGTTGTGATACGGTGAGAAGTGTAAAGAGGGTACGCGTGAAACGTACTCTATGTAGTACAGCGATGTGCCGTGTGACGTGCGCTGTAGTGATGTGTGGCGTAGAATGAAGGGAGTGCACGTGGAGCGTACTCCATGTCGCGTAGAGATGCACCGTGAGGTGTGTATCGTAGCGATGTGTGTTGTAGTGTAGATGGAAGAGAGTTCACGTGAGTGTACTTTGTACTAGGTCGTGATACACCGGATGGCGTAGCAGAGAAGTGTGGAATGTATGGTGCAGCGTCGGGAAACTGTGTAACAGTGTCCTGAAGCAATGGTGATGTGGCTGTAGTCCAAGGTAATGAGTGTTGCCTTGAGGCTGACTTGTGGTTGAAGGTATGTGTGAAGCGGTAAAAAGGTATCAGAGAGTGCAGCAGAAGCATGATGGGCATCGTGCTGTAACTCAGGAATTTGTCTTGAGCTGCATAATGTGATAGAGGTGCATTTCTGGATGCAGTTCTCTTGTTGAGTGACGGGAACTGTGTAACAGTGTCCCGAAGCAGTGGTGATATGGCTGTAGTCCAAGGTAACGAGTGTTGCCTTGAGGCTAACTTGTGGTTGAAGGTATGTGTGAAGCGGTAAAAAGGTATCAGAGAGTGCAGCGGAAGCATGATGGGCATCGTGCTGTAACTCGGGAATTTGTCTTGAGCTGCATAATGTGATAGAGGTGCATTTATGGATGCAGTTCTCTTGTTGAGTGACGAGAACTGTGTAACAGTGTCCCGAAGCAGTGGTGATATGGCTGTAGTCCAAGGTAACGAGTGTTGCCTTGAGGCTAACTTGTGGTTGAAGGTATGTGTGAAGCGGTAAAAAGGTATCAGAGAGTGTAGCAGAAGCATGATGGGCATCGTGCTGTAACTCGAGAATTAGTCTTGAGCTACTTAACATGACAGAGGTTCATTTGTGGATGCAGTCCTCTCCTATCAAGTGTTGGGATGAACTTGTATAGGGCTGGGAAGTAGGAAGAGTCCTATCGACCGGGTTTGAGCAAGTTGGTATTGGAGTATGGAGCTTGTTTATACAAGCGGGTGTTCATTGGAACTATAAGTTGCTTTTAGGTGATAAAAAGGGAGTAAGATACAGGTGTCTCTTGCAAGACACGTGTACCGGACATGTTTACCATATGTAATGAGTAATTTGTCCTGAGCATGGTTACATGGTGTTTTAGCCCCAGAGTTGGCTTGAATTCATGTAGCCTGTCTGGATGGGAATGAGGATGTAGTATGGGACAGGATATGTAAAGGTAGTAATGGGTAAGTAGTCTAAGTTTGGGACGCATGACTTTATCGGTCGGAATCATGCGTCAGATTGTGGAAATAGAAGAACGACATGGAGGTCTTAGTGTCTTAACCCTAAGGTGAATCACGGGGGTTCACTTTAAGGAATAAGACTCTGAAGGTTTTAGCATAGTAAATTGCACGTAAGAGTCCAGGGATGGACAAAGAGTGTTCCAAGTGAGGCATAGTTCTATTTTAGAATAGTTACTTATGCATTAGATAGAAGATGACGTAAGGTTATGTGTATGCATGTAGGTTGCCATCTGACACGCACACGAATGGACTGCATGGAATGAGTGGAATGAGTATGGCATGAAGTCTAGGTAAGTATTACATTCATACTCTTCTAGAGTTTTTCTATATTCAAACGAAGAAGAAAATGAAAGCTTTTCTCTAAAAGGAAAATGAACCTTTTCTCCACGAATACACGTTTTGCGAAAGAATAAGAAATGAAACGTAAGTTTTCAAGTATAAGTACGTAGCGGCCTTCTTTGGCAGCCTCTTTTTATGCACCCAAAGTATGTACGTGTATGCATGTGAATGGATGCTATAAGTAGTACGTATTGTATGTATGTTCATGAAAAGGAACGGAATGAAGCTTTAAAAGACAAGTAAGAACCGTTAAGGAAAGTAAGGACTGAAACTGTAATGAAAAGAAAGAAAAGAAAACAAAGAAAACAAATTTTTAAAATAACTATCTTTCGAAAAATGATTCTTTCTAAAATAAGCTTTTCAGACTCTTTCCGAACAACTTTTCTTAAAAGAAAAGAAAGAAAACCATTTTCTCCTAAAGAAACTTCTTTCAAAAGGACTTTTACAAAATGAAAGAAGAAAATCATTTTTCTTAAGTAAAACTCTTTTGAACCAAAAGAAATGAAGAACCGTAAGAACTGTAAGAAACGTAAGAACTGTAAAGGAAAGGAAAGGACTGAAAAGGAATGAATGAACTGAATGCATGATTTGAAAATACGTAAGGGCCACATGGACTGAAATGGAAATGGTCCCAATGAACGGACTGGACGGGGCAGATTGCAATGCCGGGTAAGTAGTACTGGTAGTGCACCCAGTGCTGCACCCTGACGAAATGGATTCCCAACCCGTGGCCACGAGCGGGATCAGGTTCAAAAGACTACTAACCCAAGCACACGGTGCAAAACAATGTGCAATGGCCAATAAAAGTGAAGAGAAAGAACGGATGCATGTTAAGAATGAATGCATGTATGAATGGATGAACAAAATGCATGAATGTACGTAAGTAAGAAAAGATGAACGCATGAATGTATGTATGCATGAATGTATGTAAAAGAATGAATGCATGAAAATACTCTTTAAGAAATGAAGGCAGCGATGCGTGGGGAACTACTTAAAAGAAGAAAGCATGCTTATAAAGAAAAACCCCACCTCGCAACATTTTAAAATGAAAAGAAAGACGTATGCATGCTAAGTATGATATGTATGTATGGAATGATAAATGCATGACTGAATCTATGTTATTATATTTTGACTATATGAAGTAATGCTTACGAGTCATCGACTCATTTTAATTTTTATGTGTGCCCTCCCAGGCACAAGATGAGCATGACAGGTTAGGACGGGCATAGCTCAAGGGGAAGAGCACGAAGACCTAGGCAAGATGTTTTATACGAGAAACTTTAACTATGAAATTTAATGTTTTCTGCTGTAATCTTTTAATTAAGAAAATGAATTTTATTTATAGCATGGAGTCTTTTGTATCCTGGCATGAATGGAAAAGAATTTTAAAAGGAATAATAATTCCTGTCGATTTTTATCAAAATCGAATATGAAAAGGACCCACCATAAGGACGGGCGTTACAGTTTCAACCCTTTCAAGTATTTAGAAGCCAATTGAAACCCTAAATGCCATATGGAAACCAAAACCCTAAATGGTTTCCCAAACCCTAAATGAGCTGGTTTAGTTTAGTGTTTAATCACTTGATTAAATCATTTTTACATACTATTAACCATTTAAATTCATGTCATTACACCCTTATCCATTCTTTTAAACCATAGTATTTTCATTGGGCCAAGAATAATTAGATTTGGGCTTGATAGAAATGGAAACCCCAAATCAAATGAGGCCTAATCAGTTTAGGCACTTTAAGGCCCATCGAAATGCACCACCTATGCATGGCTTATTGGGGAAGTTTCCCTACTACCATGAGTATACTTCCACTGCCCATGTCAGCCCCAAATAGTGGTTGATGGGAGGGCAATCAGCCATCTCACCACCACCCCATCACATGATAGCTTCAAGGCACAAAACTATGTGTTGTAGCCCATGGTTTTGGTTGACAACCCATCACCAAAAAGTCACCCTAACATCCCCTCTCAACCCCTCCAGTAGTATATGAGTTGTCCATGGCTTTTCCCTTAGGCTTTTGTCACTTTTGAAACATGTTTTTGGAGAGAACTCAAGGAGAGACTTCAGACAACTTTTCTAACCTTTCTTGCTTGAATGTTTTGGAGCCTTTATAAGTATATTCTCACAAAAAACTTTGAGTCTAGTTTTTGTTGGTGTATTTTGTGTAATTTTTCATGGATATTTGATTATGAAAAGCCTATTTAATATTAAAGCATGCAAAGGTTATATTGGTTGATAATCTAGACAATGTGTAATTTTTTCATTTTTGGATTATGTTCTTGACAAGATCTAGGTCTGATATTTTTATGGCTTAGATTTAACATATTAACATGCAATTTGGTTTTGAATTTTTTGTATATTCAAAGCTTTTACTAAGATTTTTGCATGAGATGAGAAAGTTGAAAACTAGAGGTGTAAAAATAGTTTCTATTTTGACTAAGCTTGGATCTTTTGTTGTGAAAGCATTCTCCTATGGTCTTGATATTCACCTACATTGTTCTTAGGACTTTGATCTATGTGTTAGAAAGTTCTTTGGAAGATTTCTGGATGTGATCTTGAGGGAATGAATTTTTATGCATGTTAAGGTATGGTTGAAACACAAACTTGAGGTTCACCGGTTATGTTGTATTTCTATGCAATTTTCGGCATGTGATCTTGAGTTTAGTGCTTAGATAAATCTTAGGACTTGATTGGAATCACATGATGTTGTTTACTGACAGCTTACTTCATGGAAAAAAGTTAGATCTATTGGTTAGATCAAAGACCAAAACATGTGGTACTTAGATCTGGAGAAAATGTGCAAACCGATTGTATTGGTTGATATTTTGAGAGTTTTGTTATGTTAAGAATATGTTTTTGGAGTTCTTGGAGCTGATTAGAAGAAGGATAGACCAAGAACTTCAATTTTTATTCTTTGTGGTCAAAAGAGTTTATATATATATTTATTTCTTTTATAGGAAAACTGTCATTACTATTGAAACCAAATTACAAATGAAAATTAGACAATAGGACTTGTTGAATACAACTTGGACCTGAGTCCCACCATACATTTGTATCTTCTACAATTCTAGCAAATCTTGCTAGTTTGTGCATTGGTTGCCTTTCTTGTTAATGTGAGAGATTGAACAATTTGGTATCCTTCCCACGAGCTACTTGATATTAGTTACTATGTTGCCAAGAATCGAGTTTGAAGCTTTAGAATTTGTAATATCTTGGACTAAGAGAAGAGAGTCACTTTCAATATTTAGTGCTTGAAGTCCTAAAGGAATACAAAACTGTAATCCTTTCAGAATTGCAAAGATCTCAATTTCCAGTGGATCCATCACAACTTGTTCTTTCTTGCTAACCGACATCAAGACCTTGCCTTCATTATCTCTTAGAATTATGCCTACACCAACACTATTTTCTTCATGAAAAGTTGATCCATCCACATTGAGCTTGAATGTGCCTTCAAGAGGTGGCTGCCATGAAGCTACACAAGGATTGAGACATTTCATTTTCTTGAAAGAATTATGTAGAGAAAGAGCATTATTTATCCGTTCTTCAACATTCGTTTGTTCCCCTGATTGAGCTGAGATATTGCATATTTTAACTATTTAAAACCAATGTATTTTAAATTCCTCGTGACATTATTATTGGTTTTAGATGGAAAAATAGTTAATAAGCATAAATTTGAGTTGTGATTTTTAATTGATTAATATCATGTTTATACTTAATTTTATAACTATGATTTTTATTTCCTTATTTTCAGCTTAAATAAATCCGGTTCAAACTTTGGACCAAAAGCACATGCAACTTGATCAAGCTGGCGAACGAAAATCACGGAGATGGGGGAGTTTACGTTTGACGGACAGTGGCTGTTTTTATTTTACATAGAAACCAAGAGCTACAGACGGAATGGAGTGTTTTTCTTTAACTTAAGAGAGACAGAGAAGAAATGAGGGAGCGGAAAGAAAAAAAAAAAGAGCTAGACGGAAGAAAAAGAAGCACGCCTGGATTTTCAGAATTTACGGAAAGAGAAGGGGCATGCTGGTCTGGATGTATACGGGGAAGCACATGCAGAAAGGGGACAGCACGCAAGCATCACACACGGAGTGAATAAGTGGGCACCGAACACATGCATCAAAACAGCCAGTAGCTCACACATGCATCACATGGATGTTGGAACCCACGGAGTGATCTACGGCGCTCCAGCTCTCTTTTTCTTTATCATTGTTTTGTTATTCTTTTGAGCTAGCTGTAAGCTTACAGACCTTATAAATACTGGGGGCTTGAAGCTTATGAGACATTTTATTTTTCTCTCCGTTACGTTTCAGACGGGAGGTTTATTTTTGTTCTTCTTTTTTCTTTCGGCGTTTTGAATATTCTTCAGTTCAGCATCTGTATTTTTTCTTGAGTTGGTTTTTATTTTTGTTCTTTTTTCGTTTAGCATTTTTTTTATTTTATCTTTTTTCCGTTTTTGGCATCTGGAGTTAAGTTGTATTTCCTAGTTTTTTTAGACGGAACTCTCTGTTTTTGCTTCATTTTCTTTAGAGAAACAGAGGAAGGAGGTGGCTGGAATTTTTTTCTTGTATTCATTTCTCTTCATGTTGCAGAAGAACTCTTGTTTTCTTGCTTCATTTTCTGTTTTCTTGTTTCCAGACCACCATCGGCAGCACTTCATTTTATTTTCCTTTTCTGCAGTTTTCATTTCTAGTTTTTACGTTTCAGACGGAAGTGGTGGAGTTTTTCTTTTTGTTCTTTCATTTACGTTGGAGACGGAAAGGAGTGGAGTTTTCTTTTTCGCTGTTCTTTCATTTACGTTGGAGACGGAAAGCTGTTTACTTGGTTTTTACTTTTCATTCAGTACTAGTTTACTTGCTTTTCAGTCGGCGGCAATAGTTACTTTTCGTTCAGCATTTATTTAGTTTATTTTCCATTCAGCATCTTTCATTTTAGTAGGCTAGATGTTACTTTATTTTAGGGGTTTTTACAAACTGTAAAGGGGCGAACTCTCTCTCGGTTTTGAGAATTTATTGCTCTAGCTTTGAGTTTTCTTTTGGAATCGGCGGAAGCAGTACTCTCTCCCGTCTGGAGTTTATTGTTTTTCATCCCTAAGTTTTGGGCTTTATTTTACGTTTGACGTTACGGATTGAGAATTTCCAGCTTTGTTTCATTCGGTGGCCAGTCTTTATTTTTTTCTTCTTGTTTTACGTTATCGTTGTCCAGAGCTTAGGGGTCGGTTTCATTTTTATTTCTCTATTTTTTTAATGGCTTTGCTTAGATTAATTTTTGTTGCTAAAAATATCATGTGTAACTAATTTTTAAAACTTGGGTTGTGAAATGAAACTCGATTTATTTTAGGATTCTAGTTTGATGCAATAGTTTGTTGTTGAATGTTGATTTCACTAAGTTACTAGTCAGATTTAAATGGAAAAAAGATTGCGGCTCTTGCTCTTGTTTTGTTGTTGACGTAAGGCACAACAAAAGCTTGAAATTATCAAGGCTTCTTTCAAATGGTTGTAAATGTAAGTTTGGCTAGTAAAGTAGAGAATTTCTTGAAAAAAAATATTGCAAAAACTTGAGCTTAACTTCTTATCTTCCGATTATCAATACTTTGATTGGGTTGTTAATCGAGAAATTATCTAGAATCCGAAATAAAAAGAGTCTCATACCCAACCCAAGTGTTTGTTACTTTGCCTTTTTGATCAGAAACTCTAATTGCAATTTCTATTATTTTTTGCATTGCATTTTAATTTTATTTTCATCTCTCATACTCGATTCATTTGTTACTCACAAATCTCTTATACGCTTTGATAACCCTTTGTCCCTGTGGAATACGATCCTGGACTTATCCTTGATATAACTTGACACTTCTACACTTGGAAGCACATTCGAAACCGAGTCAAGTTTTTGGCGCCGTTGCCGGGGACAACTGGTGTTTATTAGAGCATTCCTCTACTGCTGAGAGGACGTTTGTGGAGCTGTGAACCTTTTCACAACCTGGGTGACATTTAATCTTTTTCCCTTCTCTCTGTTTATTTTTCATTGTCTTTGATTATCTGTTCTTGTTTGTATGACTGGTTGGTCTAGAGACCATACATCTCGACTGTTTCGGACAGAATCATTGACATCTTTTAGCTCTGCATCATCTTCTGTTGAATCATCATCAGACACTGATAGCATCATGGCTGAAAATGAGCATCATGATAGGGAAGTGGAGAATCCAAACAGGACACTTAGAGAATATCTTCAGCCTGTTAGGACTAGCACATCTTCTTGCATCATTTTACCTCTTAATGCAAATGCTTTTAATTTCAAACCTGGGATGATTCCATTGTTACTACACTTTCATGGTATGGAATCTTAGAACCCCTACTTGCATATCAAAGAGTTTGAAGAAGTATGTTCCACATTCAGAGATAGAACATGCACTGAAGAGGTCATAAGATTGAAACTGTTTCCATTTTCCTTAAAAGACAAGGCTAAGACATGGTCGAATTCCTTAAAACCAAGATCCATTGGGACTTGGCAAGAAATGCAAACTGAATTTTTAAAGAAATTTTTTCCCATGCATAGAACCAATGCCTTGAAAAGACAAATCATGAATTTTTGCCAAAAGGATGTGGAAACATTTTATCATTGTTGGGAGCTATTCAAAGACCTTTTAAATGCATGTCCTCATCATGGATATGAGAATTGGAGGGTCATTAGTTTTTTTTTATGAGGGGTTGCAACAAAAAATGAGACAATTTGTGGAGACCATGTGTAATGGAGCGTTTTTTAACAAAGAACCTGAGGAAGCTTTCGAATATTTTGATTATCTAGCTGAAAATGCACAATCATGGGATACATCTGATGTTCATGATAGGTCGGAAAGTTCAAGGACAATTTCAGGGGGTGGGAAATATAATCTGAGGGAAGTAGATGATTTGAATGCTAGGTTGGCTATGATTTCTAAGAAATTAGAAACCATAGAACTGAAGAAAGTGAATGAAGTACAAGCTGTACATTAGATTACCTTGAGCTGTAATATTTGTGAGGGCCAAGGGCATTCAACTAACGATTGCCCAACCATTCCAGCTTTTAAAGAAGTTCTTTTGGATCAATCTAATGTTGTTAATATGGTTGCTAAATCTTTTTCAGTTCCTTATTCCAACACTTACAATTCGGGATGGAGAAATCACCCTAATTTCAGTTGGAGGGGTGATCAAGCTGCTTTACCTGCACCCAACATAGCTGGTCCTTCACAAATTGTACCCTACACTACTCCAGGAGGTTCAGGACCATCTCAATATGCCAACCACATGGTGCCAGATCAGAAAAAGAACCTTGAAGACAATTTCCAGCAATATCCACCAACTTTCAGCAGCTGTCCACCAATTTTCAGCAATTCATGCAAAGCCAAGCTGCTATCAACAGTCAAAATTCACAAGTCATTGCTGATATTCGAGGGTCAGTCACAAGGTTGACCACAACCATGAGTGCTCAAGAGAAAGGGAAGTTCCCTGCACAATCTCAGCCTAATCCCCAAGGCCAAAACCAGCAATTTCAAAGTATGGCAGGAGATTCAAATGTTAAGCAAGTCAAGGCTATTACAACCTTGAGAAGTAGTAAGGTGATTGGCATTCCAGCTCAAGAGGTAGAAAAGAATGGTAACATTTCTAAACCTCCTTTTGAAAATAAGGTACATAATCCTTTGGAATCTGAAAGTGTCCCAAGCACTACACTTGCACATTTTCCTAAAAGGTTAAACCCTTTGCACAAAGATAAGCATCATGCTAAAATTCTTGAAATTTTTAAGCAAGTTAGGATAAATATACCATTGTTGGATGCTATTCAACAGATTCCTACCTATGCTAAAGTTTTAAAGGATTTATGCACCGTAAAAAGAAAATTGAATGTACAAAAGAAAGTTTTTCTTACTGAGCAGGTTAGTGCTATTATCCAAACCAACACTCCTCCCAAATACAAGGACCTAGGATCCCCGACCATAGCTTGCATGATAGGAAGTTCAAAAATAGGCCAAGCATTATTAGACTTAGGTTCAATTGTGAACTTATTGCCTTATAATGTTTATGTTCAACTTGGATTGGGTGAGTTGAAATCTACTTCTATCACATTGCAGTTGGCTGATAGGTCTATAAATATTCCTAGAGGTGTTGTGGAAGATGTTTTGGTTCAAGTAGACAAATTCTACTATCCAGTAGACTTTGTCGTACTCGACATGCAATTGACTAATCATTCTACTTTCCAAGCACATGTTATCTTAGGAAGACCCTTCTTGGCTACTTCTAATGCACTCATAAATTGTAGAAGCGGAGTTTTAAAGTTGAGTTTTGGAAATATGACCTTGGAGCTAAATATTTTTAATCTTTGCAGGCAACCGCAAGAAGTTGAAGAAGTTCATGAAGTGAATTTGCTGGAAAATTTCATTGATGAAAATTCTGCACATTACTCTCAACTTATTGATTCTTTAGAGGAATTTGAAGAAGATTTGAAAATATTGGATAATGTTAATGACTCATCTCTTGTTTCCTCAATAGGTCAGCAAGTTACACCACCATGGAGGCCAAAATTTGAGCAACTCCCACCATTAACATCAACTCTCAAGCCTTCGGAGGAGCAATCCCCAACTTTGGACTTCAAATCTCTCCCATTGGAGTTGAAGTATGCTTTCTTAGGACCACAAAGCACCTTCCCTGTGGTAATTTCTTCTCACTTAACTAGTGAACAAGAAGATAAATTGCTTAATGTGCTTAAGAAGCATAAAAAGTCTATTGGGTGGACAATGGCTGATATAAAAGGAATAAGTCCCTTGGAGTGTACCCATAGGATTTATTTAGAAGATGATGCAAAGCCTTCTAGGGAAATGCAAAGAAGGTTGAATCCCACAATGAAGGAAGTGGTTAAAAATGAGGTGTTGAAATTGCTTGATGTGGGTATCATTTACCCCATCTCGGATAGCAAGTGGGTAAGTCTCATTCACGTAGTTCCAAAAAAATCTGGGCTTACCATTGTTAAAAATGATCAAGATGAATCGATTCCTACCAGAATTCCTACTGGTTGGCGCATGTGTATTGATTATAGGAAGTTGAATGCCGCCACTAGGAAAGATAATTTTCCTTTGCCTTTTCTTGATCAAGTGTTAGAAAAAGTNAAATGAATCGATTCCTACTAGAATTCCTACTGGTTGGCGCATGTGTATAGATTATAGGAAGTTGAATGTCGCCACTAGGAAAGATTATTTTCCTTTGCCTTTTCTTGATCAAGTGTTAGAAAAAGTTGCTGGACATGCTTTTTATTGTTTCTTAGATGGGTTCTCCGGTTGCTATCAATTAGAAATAGCACCAGAGGATCAAGAACAGACCACCTTTACTTGTCCTTTTGGTACTTTTGCTTTTAGGAGAATGCCTTTTGGTTTATGCAATGCACCAGCAACTTTTCAAAGATGCATTCTTAGCATTTTTAGTGACATGATTGAGAACACCCTAGAAGTGTTTATGGATGATTTTTTTGTATTTGGTGATTCATTTGAGAGTTGTTTAACCAATTTACAAGCTGTTTTGGCCAAGTGTGAAGAGAAGCAATTGCTACTTAATTGGGAGAAGTTCCATTTCATGGTACAACAGGGCATTGTTCTGAGACATATTGTTTCACCTAGAGGACTTGAAGTAGATAGAGCAAAAGTTGAGTTGATTTCTAAACTTCCTACACCTAAGTCAATAAAAGACATTAGATCTTTTCTTGGGCATGCGGGTTTTTATAGGAGATTTATCAAAGACTTTAGCTCTACTTCCAAGCCTCTATGTAAGCTATTGATGAATGATGTAAAATTTGATTGGACACCCGAGTGTCAAGAAGCTTTTTGTCGGCTTAAAACTTTGCTAACCACTGCTCCTATTCTTCAACCTCCTGATTGGTCACTTTCTTTTGAAATCATGTGCGATGCAAGTGATTTTGCTATAGGAGCTGTTCTTGGACAGCGTAGGAACAAACTTCCTTATGTCATTTACTATGCAAGTAAAACATTGAATTTTGCTCAAAAAAATTATTCTACTACTGAAAAAGAATTACTTGCTATGGTATTTGCTTTAGAGAAGTTTCGTGCATATATTCTTGGTTCTCCTATAGTCATCTTTACTGACCATGCAGCTCTCAAGTATTTATTGACAAAGAAAGATGCAAAACCAAGGTTGATTAGATGAATACTTTTACTCTAGGAGTTCAATATTATCATCAAGGACAAGAAAGGAGTAGAGAATGTGGTAGCCGACCATTTGTCTAGGCTCACAGTTGTTGAAACTGAACAACTGACACCTGTTCTTGATTCTTTCCTGATGAACATCTTATGTTAGTTCAAAATTTGCCTTGGTTTGCTGATATTTTAATTTCTTGGTGACAGGAAAAACACCACCTCATTGGAGCCCTCAAGATATACGGAAATTCATGCATGAGGTGAGATCGTTGTTTTATGATGATCCTTATTTGTTTAAATACTGTCCTGATCAAATCATTAGAAAATGTGTGCCTGAGCATGAAATGCAAGCTGTCCTTTCTTTTTGCCATAGTGAGGCGTGTGGGGGTCATTTTTCTGCACACAAGACAGTTGCAAAAATTTTACAAAGTGGTTTTTATTGGCCTCATTTGTTTAAAGATGCATATAGTTTCTGCAAAACTTGCGAGTCATGTTAGAAATTAGGTGCTGTCACTAAAAGGAACATGATGCCTTTAAAACTCATTTTGGTCATAAAAATTTTTGATTGTTGGGGAATTGATTTTATGGGGCCATTTCCTTCTTCTTTTGGTTATTTGTATATCTTAGTGGCCATTGATTATGTTTCAAAATGGGTCGAAGCCATACTATGTAAAACAAATGACCATAAGGTGGTGCTTAAATTTTTAAAGGAAAATATTTTTGCTAGATTTGGCATGCCTAAGGCTATCATAAGTGGTAACGGCACCCATTTTTGCAACAAGCCTTTTGCTGCCCTCTTGCATAAGTATGGCATTCACCACAAAATTTCTACCCCATATCACCCTCACACAAATGGCCAAGTTGAACTTGCTAATAGGGAAATTAAGACCATTTTGGAAAAAACTGTGAGTCCTAACCGAAAGGATTGGTCTTTGAAATTAACCGATGCATTATGGGCATATAGGACTGCATATAAAACTGTTTTGGGTATGTCTCCTTATCGGTTAATCTATGGTAAGGTTTGTCACCTCCCTGTTGAGCTTGAACACCGTGCATTTTGGGCCATCAAAAAGTTTAATTTTGATCTTGATCAAGCTGGATTTTTGAGGAAATTACATCTTTGTGAATTAGAGGAACTTCGGAGGGATGCTTATGATAATTCTAAGCTGTCCAATGAACGCATGAAGTCTTTTCATGATAAGCATATTCAAAGAAAATCATTTGAGCCTAATTACTCTATAATTCTCGACTTCATTTGTTCCCTGGCAAGTTAAGATCCCGATGGAGTGGCCCCTATTTGGTTAAAACAGTTTTCCCTCATGGTGCTATTGAGGTTGTCAATCCTCAAAATGGAAATGCTTTTAAGGTTAATGGTCAAAGGCTCAAGCCTTTTATTTCTAAATTTGCACCTGAGGAATGTACTCTACATTTGCTTGATCCTAATTGATGGTTCTTGATTTATCCAATTCTTTTCATTGTTTTCTTTTTTTCTTAAGTTTTTATTTTTATTTTGGTTGCATTCCTTTCAAAGCGGTCCAGGTACTTCCTTTTCCTCTTTCCTTCAGTTTTTCTTTGAATTTTCGGTTCTTCTTTTAGTTGTTTTGCCCCTTAACTACTCTCTTTGTGTAAATTCTTTCGTTTCTCTTGCATCATTGAGGACAATGCTAAAATCTAGTTGTGGGGTGGAAGAGAATTTATTTCTCTATTTGCATGCCTTAGACATATTTTGGTCCACCTTGGGGAGTGCTAGTAATGAGTTGAAAGCAGATTAAATTCCCCATTCTTGAATTTTACATGCTAGAAAGTAAAAAAAAAAAAAAAAAAAAAGATTTGTTGAGGTTATGGAACGGGTGGAATGTAGTGCAAATATGAGTATATGTCAAAAGAGGGACTTATCCATGTTATTTAGTTGTTAAACCAAGGGAAAAATGTTAAAAGTTTTGCTAAAACACACACAACACATTCCCGGAAGGCCTAGAAAGACTACATTGAGTCATTGTTGGTTGATTTACACTTCAATTGTTTGAGACTCTAATGAACGATATCCTAATGGCTTAGGAAGAAATCTAAAATGAAGTAAATGAGAAAAGGGACAAGCCAGGGATCCAAAAAAAAAAAACGGAGGATTTACATTTGTGTAGTGGAAAAGGCTGCCTATTACCGGGGTCCTTACTAAATAAATAAAAATAAATAAAAAATAAAAAATAAAAGTAGGCGCCTTTCAAAGTGTAATAGCGTGAAAGCTGCCACTGCAATGGTTTTGAATTAGAGTAAGACCATGTGGTTTTCTTAGATTAGTTGTTGTGATTGAAACTGTTAATGCCTCTTTGTAGTCGATCTTGGAATTCCAACCCCATTTCCATGCACTTGAAAGAAAGCAAGCTTTGTTACATGTAATTCCTTTGGTTGATTAACTAAATAGTGTATAAATCTCCCAGTTGACACAAAATTCAGATTAATCTATCTCCAGTGTTCTTAAACTCAACAAGTTTATTTCATGGCATGTGATTCTTGGATTTTCTGATTCATTCACTATATTTGCTAGAGTCTAGCAAAACACTAGTTGAGGGGGGGTGTGATTGAGCTGAGATATTGCATATTTTAACTATTTAAAACCAATATATTTTAAATTCCTCGTGACATTATTATTGGTTTTAGATAGAAAAATAGTTAATAAGCATAAATTCGAGTTGTGATTTTTAATTGATTAATATCATATTTATGCTTAATTTTATAACTATGATTTTTATTTCCTTATTTTCAGCTTAAATAAATCCGGTTGAAACTTTGGACCAAAAGCACATGCAACTTGATCAAGCTGGCGAACGAAAATCACAGAGCTGGGGGAGTTTACGTTTGACGAACAGTGGTTGTTTTTATTTTACATAGAAACCAAGAGCTACAGACGGAATGGAGTGTTTTTATTTTTCGCTGTTCTTTCATTTGCGTTGGAGACGGAAAGCTATTTACTTGCTTTTCAGTCGGCGGCATTAGTTACTTTTCATTCAGCATTTATTTAGTTTATTTTCCATTCAGCATCTTTCATTTTAGTAGGCTAGATGTTACTTTATTTTATGGGTTTTTACAAACTGTAAAGGGGCGAACTCTCTCTCGGTTTTGAGAATTTATTGCTCTAGCTTTGAGTTTTCTTTTGGAATTGGCGGAAGCAGTACTCTCTCTCATCTGGAGTTTATTGTTTTTCATCCCTAAGTTTTGAGCTTTATTTTACGTTTGACGTTACGGATTGAGAATTTCCAGTTTTGTTTCATTCGGCGGCCAGTCTTTATTTTTTTCTTCTTGTTTTACGTTGTTGTTGTCCAGAGCTTAGGGGTCGGTTTCATTTTTATTTCTCTATTTTTTTAATGGCTTTGCTTAGATTAATTTTTGTTGCTAAAAATATCATGTGTAACTAATTTTTAAAACTTGGGTTGTGAAATGAAACTCGATTTATTTTAGGATTCTAGTTTGATGCAATATTTTGTTGTTGAATGTTGATTTCACTAAGTTACTAGTCGGATTTAAATGGAAAAAAGATTGCGGCTCTTGCACTTGTTTTGTTATTGACGTAAGGCACAACAAAAGCTTGAAATTATCAAGACTTCTTTCGAATGGTTGTAAATGTAAGTTTGGCTAGTAAAGTAGAGAATTTCTTGAAAAAAAATATTGCAAAAACTTAAGCTTAACTTCTTATCTTCCGATTATCAATACCTTGATTGGGTTGTTAATCGAGAAATTATCTAGAATCTGAAATAAAAAGAGTCTCATACCCAACCCAAGTGTTTGTTACTTTGCCTTTTTGATCAGAAACTCTAATTGCAATTTCTATTATTTTTTGCATTGCATTTTAATTTTATTTTCATCTCTCATACTCGATTCATTTGTTACTCACAAATCTCTTATACGATTCGATAAGCCTTTGTCCCTGTGGAATACGATCCTGGACTTATCCTTGATACAACTTGACACTTCTACACTTGGAAGCACATTCGAAACGGAGTCATCCCCCTTCGAAAGCCATAAGTTTCTTCTCATCCAGCAGGCCCATGCAATCATTTGAAAGACCTCAAGCTCTTCCTTGCTACAGCAATCTTGCACTAGAATCACCATATCCAAGAACTATAATTCTGTGTCTTCTATTTTTAAAGCTGGGAACTGCTTCTGCCACATAGTCCTTAGCAATGGACATAGATAAAGAGCATGTAAAGAATTCTCTATCCCTAATGAGCAAAGTTGACATGAGTTATCTTCTATTGCTTTTCTTCTTTCCAAATTTTCTTTAGTTGGTAACCCATCTAAACATGCCTTCCAAGCAAATAGTTCAACTTTATGGGGAATCTGTGGTTTCTAGATAACTTTCCAAAACTATTTTTGCCTATTTGTTGTAGAACTCCAGCTATTGTGGTACCCAAGCACTTTTCACACTAAAGCATCCACTCCTCTCCAATTCCCATATCAGTTGATCCCCATGGTTCCTTGAGCTTATTATTATCTTCAATACGTCATTGGTAGCTGTAGGTGGAAGCATCCTCCTCACTTTTAGTACATCCCACCATCCACTATTTAAATCAAGAAAAGACTCCACTTTGGCCTCATCATCTCTATGTAGACCACCAGCCAATTGTTTAAGGTCTCTAAAGCCAAGGATCCAGTTTTCCTTCCAAATGCTAATCCCTCTTCCATTCCCGATCCTCCATCTACACCCTTGAAGTAATTTATCTGACTGACTAGATGCCCTTCCAAATATTGGATGGATTGTGTCCCAGCTTTGAGTCTGAAAATCTGACGTGAGGAAATTGTCGAGCCTTGAAGATTTTGTGGAGTAGGCTATCATTATTTTGCATAAGTCACCAATCTTGTTTAGCTAATAAGACATCATTAAAAGTTTTTAGATCTTTAAAACCCAAACCTCTTACCCTTTAGGAGCACACTTTCTCTTCCTACTCACCCAATGGATTTTCTTCTCTTCCTTTCTTTGGCCCAACCAAAATCTTGCCATCATATGTTCAAGCTCAGAGCAAAGAGACTTTGGCAATTTGAAATAACTCATTGCATAAGTATTTCTTTGCCACCTTGAGAAAGCAACTTCTCCTTGCAATTTTGTAACTTTTGCCACACTTTGTGTTTGATGTCAGAAAAGGCTCTAGCTTTATGTCTCCCCACCATTGGTGGAAGGCTTAAATATTTATCATAATTTTGATTTTCTTGAATGCCCCAAAAAGATAGCAGCTCCTGCTGCCTCTCTACTGACATGTTGTTACTAAAGACCATTGTTATTTTTTCCTTGCTAATCTTTTGGCCTGAAGCTTTCTCATAGTCTGCCAAGATCCTTTGAACAACCACATTTTCTTGAAGTGAAGCCTTACACAAAAGTATACTATCATTTATAAAAAGCATATCATTCACTTTGGAAGCACCTCTACATACCTTAATGCCACTTATCTATTTATGTTGTCCAACTTGGTTCGAAAGTGTGATCAAGTCTTCAGTTCCCAGCAAAAACAAATAGAGAGAAAGAGGGTCTCCCTGCCTAATCCCTTGAGAATGGTGTAACAGCCTGCTAGAAATTCAATGGTAGAATTTCTATAGACTTTAGGAACCTCGTGGAAACTCCGTAAGTTTTCACGAATCGACTAATCGCATAGGTTTTAGTCTGTCAACATAGTTAGTGTTATCACTCACTATGGTGCCAGAAATGCGATTTTAGTTGTTTGAGGTAGTTAGAAGTGTCAGAATACGTTATAGTCTACACCACTAGACTCAGTTGAATATTTAGGATTCTATGGCCCAATAACTCATTTTCATAATTTCGGATGAAATAGCTGTTCGAAACTGTGAATTTATTTATAGGGGTACTTCGGGGTTGAGTTTTGGTAAACGATTTTTATTGTAGGTTAATATGAATATTTCAGATTTTTCAGTACTAAATTTATTACGTTTTTTTTGGAGTGAATAGTAACCTCGATAAGCATACTAAGTGCAGTGTTTTCAAAATCAAAGTGTGGAATGTCCAAATTAAGTTAGAGAAGTTTTATTTGGACACTTGGCAAGATCTTAACCACACATAAAGAATAATATTAGATACTTGGCACAAAGAGAAACCATTAGATGGATTTGTGAAGGAAATCAATGTGTGAGATCATGCCACCTAAACAAAACCTTTTTCATCTGATCAACCAAATTGAGCCAGATCAAAGAGGGTTTCAACCCTAGTGAAACCCTAAATGGTTGGAATCCATTTGAAACCCCAAAAACTTGGTTGAAACCAAAACCCTAAACGGTTTCCCCAAACCCTAAAGTTGGCCTTCAAATNACTGATGTTGAAATGATACATTACTTGACTAACAATTGTTGAAACAAACCTACTGCAGATCATTATAACTTAGTTCTTTGGAGCAACATATGGTATTTCTTGATACCTTATATTGTCCATATACACATTACAAACAAGTTAAACTCAATAATTGAAGTGCCACAACGATTTTAGCAGGTTGTCTAGGCTGATAGAGACTCATCATTTGTGGAAAGCTCCTCCTCATCTGAATTTTCCCCATCACCAGAAGCATCTCCCAAACCAGAATCAATTATGCCATTGTCAATAAAGGGATCCTCATTTACGTTTTGACCAGCCGAACTTGTCACTTCTCGTGCATCAATCAAGATAGGTTCTATATCATTCCTATTAAGTGGAGTTGACATTGGACATGCATCACACTACAATGGTGCATAATCATATGACTCCTCAGTTTTTTGATATGCATCATCATCACTTGATGAACCATCAATATCTTCTGACACTCTTGGCACCGATGGAATGTCATATACGTTCCTATTCGTGAACTTTTGCACCACAAACCATCTCCATTTTGCCCTTATGTCTCTGATGTAAAAACACTGGGAAGCCTGACATGCCAACACAAATGGTTCATCCTTATACCAAGTCCTATCCATGTTGATACTAGTCATATGGTTATCAACTCGTACCCCTCGTCTTGGATCACCAACGTCAAACCAATCACACATTAACAAGTACACCCGACGCCAACCCATGTAATGTAACTCCACGATCTCATTAATAACACCGTAGAAGTCTACATTATTAGTATTTTCATCCCCAGTTACCAACACCCCTGAATTTTGTGTACGCCGCCGAAGTTCACGTTGTTTCGTATGGAACCTTTTGCCATGTTTAATGCAAGCAGTATAGGATGCAACCCACCTTTCAGGACCACAAGCTAATGCATATAGATCATCGGTCACATCAAGTGGGTTGGTGATACGCTTGTCCTGAACCTACAACAATATTTAGTTGGAAGGTCATCACTTATAGTTTTTACAACTTAATCATAAAGGGTCGGGTAAAGTCAAGCTATGTTGTGTTCAAGCTAACTTACATGTTTCTTCAACCAACTTGGAAATTTGGCTTGATGTGTTCGATCGATACTATTTGGGTTGTGCACCTTACACTTCTCATAATGCTCCCTGCATTTGAAGAACACAACATCGTGCAGCAATATATGTAAGTATTCTAAGGTCATTCAACATAAATGGATTGTCCCCAGTAATTATAAAAAATATTGTTGAAGACTTGAGGGATAAAGGATGCTTACTCTAGGTAGGGTCCAATCTCCGTGCAGTTGTTAAGGACATACCAGGTTGCTTCCGTTAGGAGTTTATCTGATAATTGCCACGTCGAAGCTGTACCAATGGTACGAACTTTCTGGTTGAAAATTTTGATTCCATCTATATTCTCAGCTTCACCATCAATGTTGCGGTCCATTCGAGTAAACTTTGTCTCAACATCTTGGAGATACAATGAGCAAAATGTCAAGCATTCAATGTGAATGTAGGCTTCGGCTATTGAGCCTTCTGGGCGGGCTTTATTCTTAACATACCGCTTGAACTTGCCAAGATATCTCTCAAATGGATACATCCACCTGTATTGTACTGGACCCCCAAGTATGGCCTCGCGGGGTAAGTGAACAGTTAGGTGAACCATGATATCGAAAAAAGATGGAGGAAATATCATCTCCAATTTGCATAGAATTGTGATAATATCAGTTTGAAACTATGATATTTGATTAACATCCAGGGTTCGGGCACACAACCCCTTGAAGAAAGTGCACAGTTCAGTCAAAGTCAATGCAATATCATTTCTAAAAAACCCCCCAACAGCAATAGGAAGTAGTCTTTGCATGAAAACATGACAATCATGGCTTTTCAACCCTGAGATTCTGCAATCTCGTACAAAAACACAATGCAAGATGTTCGAAACGAATCCATCTGGAAATTTCACATCAACCAGCCATTCACAAAATTTTTTCCTTTCATCACTGTGTAATGTATACAATGCTTGTGGCATTGTAACACGTTCACCGTCATACTTCAAATGTAATTCTTTTCTGAAGCCAAAAAGCTCCAAGTCTCGTCGAGAATTGATATTATCTTTAGTTTTACCAGGAATGTTCATTAAAGTGCACAATATGTTATCGAAAATATTCTTTTCAATATGCATAATATCTAGATTATGTCGAAGCCGCAAGGTTACCCAATACGGTAGCTTGAAGAAAATGCTATATTTTGTCCAGTTCAACTCTTCAACGGTGCGTTTTCTCTTTCGATGAGATTTACCAAATTGCACATCCCCAATCATCAGCAGTTGAGCCAAAATACCAGATCCTTCTAAAACCCTTGGTGGTCTGCGGTGATCTTCTTTACCATTGAACAAATGTTTTCTCGTTCGCCACATGTGATCAGGCGGCAAGAAACGATGATGTCCCATATAACAATGTTTTCGGCCATACTTCAACCAATTGGAGTCTGTGGCCTCATTACAAGATGGACAAGCCAATTTTCCTTTTGTTGACCACCCAGAAAGAATCCCATATGCTAGAAAGTCATTGATTGTCCACATTAAAGTTGCGTGCAAAATGAACGTTTCCTTCTTGGAGGCATCATATGTAGATACCCCATGTTCCCAAAATTCAAGTAGTTCATCGACCAACGGTTGCAAGTAAACATCAATGTCATTACCAGCAGATTTTGGCCCAGGAATAATGAGAGATGTCATGAAGAATTGGTCCTTCATGCACAACCACGGTGGCAAGTTATACGGGACCAATATTACTGGCCATATGCTATATGGTTTAGCCATATTGTTGAAGGGATTGAAACCGTCACTTGCCAAACCAAGCCTAACATTGCGAGCATCCTGTGCGAACCAGCTATGGTCCTCATCAAATCTCTTCCAGGACTCTGTGTCTGCAGGATGTCTCATACTAGACTCATCGATAGGCCGTTGCTCTTTATGCCATCTCATATCACGTGCTATATTTGCAGTCATGAAAAGACGTTGCAATCTTAGCTTCAAAGAAAAATGTCTCAACACTTTTTGAGGGATAAGACGAGCCCTATGTGTATTAGGCACCCACCTTGAAGCCTTATAGATAGGACATTCATTAAGATTGGCATTTTCCTTCCAGAATAAGATGCAGTCATTGGGACAAGCATGAATTTTGTGATAATTCATACCCAAACCCCGTTCCAATGACCTTGACTCCTCATATGAATGTAGCAATTCAGCATCAAGAAAGACAGACTGCAATAAGTTAAGTAGCATATCAAACGACTTTATTGACCACCCACCGAGTGTCTTAATGTGTAACAACTTCACAATGAATGACAATTTTAAAAATTTCGTACAACCTGCAAAAAGTGGACGTCGGGCATCCTCTAGTAACTGATCAAAAGATGAACTTGGGGAGGGATCTAGTATTGATCCACCGGTTGGTAATGGTGGACTATGATCATGGGGAACATCCACAAATGTGCCTGCCCGAATGTCATCTAATATATGGTCCATGTCATCAATGTAGTCATCGGCATAATCAGCAACACTATCGTCTTCATCATCATTAAGACTTCGTGATTCCTCCTCCCCATGAAAGATCCACTGGGTATAATTTGG
Source organism: Carya cathayensis (assembly GCA_011037825.1). Lineage (NCBI taxonomy): Eukaryota > Viridiplantae > Streptophyta > Magnoliopsida > Fagales > Juglandaceae > Carya > Carya cathayensis. Next base: position 66,156 of record QGSO01000184.1, read on the forward strand.
ATTGATCCCATTGATGTACAAGTGAGACTCCACTTCAAAAATAGGCAAGAAGAGAGTATTACAGCATGAACGGCATGGACATCGAATGCGATCACTCCCGCGAGAATGGTTTCGTGCCAGGTTCAGGAAAGTGTTAACCCCATCGGTGTATGCAGGCGATCGGAGTCTATTGGTCAAGTTCATCCAGCTTTTGTCCATCTAAAATGGGTATCATCAGCATATTAGTTACTCAGATAGTATTCAGGGTTCAATTTAGCTATACAAAAGATGGGTAAAGAATTTGGGAACAAAAGTGCCTTCGAGTAAAATCAGCATTTTACTCGAAGGCACATGTAGTGGATCACAAGAGAAGATGGAGGTGGTAGGACTAACCGGAGTTGTCATCAGATCGTTGTGGAATGATAAAGGTTGTGTTGAACAATTTGGTGTGTCTATGGCAGGAGTATTGAAGGGCTGCAGAATATGGCATCATGAGTAGCATGGTACGAAATGACCAGTTGTTGGTATAGGGCAAACTAATGCATATAAAGATGCTAACAAGAATTGGAACTAGTTTGGAGCTTATGTTGGCGTGTAGTTGGTATATGTCAGTAAATTCTATATTTATAATGAAATCAATTCATTTATTGAATCAATTGCTGTACTTGAGTATTTAAAGGCACTTGTAAACGAATGTAACTGGGCAATAATAGGGAGGTTGTGAAAAAAGATGTACGTGTCACTCGATGTGGATTTATGTTTAAGGAGGCATTCATAAATGACTTCTAGATCTAAATTTTACATGAAAATGTATATCAAGTACGACTTTTCCCCTATATGCATCTCCTATAGGTAGATGGTTGGATGTAGACATAAAGTCTCACAAGGATCTGCATTTTGAAAGATGACGAAGCGTTTGGTGATAGTGGGGGAAAGGGTTTTATCTAATAACCATATGCATAGAGGAACACTTTACACATGCATTACCATTACAGTTTGTACATGGCATGATCTACCTTTCGTGTCATATGGGATTTTATGTCAAAAATCATCCTCAATTATTATAAAGGGATTATGTGATTTATAATATGACATGCACGTTACAATCTATCAATGGCAAACCATAATATATAGAGCTGAATATGAGCTTTAGTTTGACAACATAATTTGGATTTCTAACATTATTCATCATCCACTAATAAACCTCAATAAATTAGCGAAATGGTAAAATTGGTGCCATTTCTGGAAATCCTAATTGGACAGTCCGAGAACTTAGGTGAGAGTAACCATTAAATAACAAAAGAAGCCGCATGAAACAATCAACTAGGCTTGGAATAATAAAAACCTGGTTATTTGTGAGCCAAAAAGATCGGTTTGTTCAACTTACATAGCAACAGAATATCAGTCAAGGCAGGTTAACCACTTAAGCACAACTAAATTATGTCGACAGTAATTACCTCTAAAAGGGCCCTTGTGAACCTCAATAATAATAAGATGCTTGCTGTGGAAAGCTCCAACTATTGTAGTTCACCTCATCCTTCAAAGTTTCCTACTTACAAACACAATGATGGCATTTGTTTAGGAAACAATTATGCGTAATAAATAAAAGGGAAGAATGCAGTTGGTTAAAACCCTTATTTCTTTAAATTGTCCAGAATCGGATATCAATGCCAGACACACATATATAGAGACCAATATTAAAGATAGGAAAGTACGCAATCCTCCAACATCAGAGATGCTTGTCCAACACGCATATGGTAAGGGCAGTCAATAGATTGTTAAGAGATTTGTAAAGTTTAATTATGTCCTGAAATGAGGCATTAAATAGGAAGTTGGAACTTGTCATGAAATATGTAAAATGAAAGTAAAAGTGGTATAAGATAGAGGGTGGCTAGATACAACCAGTAGATGGGAGTGAAGTTATAAAAGAAATAATCAGTTGAAAGTAGAAGGCTAAATCTCTTGAAATAGTGCATTTCAAGAGATTTAGTATGTGATTGAGAGAGAGCGAGAGAGTTTAGGACTACATAGAATCACCACCTTGGTACTCCACATGAAGCAAGAATAACACAATATTCCTAATCTTTTGAAAACCACAAGCAACAAAAGCCCATAAAATGGGTTGAAGGGTTCTATAATTAATTTAAAGTAGATAAGTACATGATCTATTGATTCTAAGGTATCAACTACTAATAAAGTTTAAAGAAGAGGTATGCCATATTTTTCCTTAATAAACTTGGTTTTTGTATGCAAAGTTACAATTTCCAAAAAAGAATTTTGTGCCCTCATACCACAACTTGACAATGCTTTCCAAATAAACACAAGGTTGGGGCATGCCAAATCTGACAGGAACAGCAAATACGTTTTACAGCACCATATAAAAGGGTGTGGGTGTGTGTACACGCTACATGACTTGTATAATTCATCAAAAATAATAGTTGATCTTCTAAACAAAAGATGTGTCAAATTAACTAAATTCACATGTAGGATTGGATAATATAATACTCAAGAGTGGATACTCTTGGAAAATTCTAAATAAGAATGAAAATGGTTATGAGTTATATCATAACAACAATATGAGGCATTTATAGCTCACTGCTAATGACTGTAAATAGAATGTTGGAAGAAACAGCAAACAAGTATTGCTGTAGATTAATGGATGTTAGGGGGGAAAATTTATGGGTTTATAAATTAGGAAGATAACCATCTTTCATAATTCAAAGATGGTTAAGAAAGATAGATGTCTACTTCATCTAACTTTTTCATCACGTTCATTTAGATCAACCCTTTTTTCCAATTTAGGGGCAAAGATATAATTAATTCCTCAAAAAATCTACTTAGAAAACATTTTAATCACATGACAAATACTAAATGAAATTCCCTTCCCCAAAAAAAAATAATAATAAATATTATAGGAAATATAATAATTATATTTGTAATAAGTCAAAGAATGAATATCCCAAAGATGACACTCATTCACTCTGAACTTTTTTATAAACAATATCTAGTATAATGTGTGGAGAGGGTTTATATACACCAAGTTCTGTTTCTCAAGGGCTGACATTGAAGAGGCATGATTTGGATATAGCTTGTATAGTTTTCAAGAGATATCTAGAATTGTGTAAACTTTAAGATGCAAGATATATTCTGACATCAGTTTCTTTAATCAATCATATGCCCTACGTGAAGCTGCCCAACCCGGTCAATACTTTCATCAAGTTCAAAATGGATAGTAGCTCTTAACATAAATAGATAGATTTTAACATATTTATAGCTGCATAAAACAAAGTTAAGGGGCCATGTGATTATAAATTGTATATCGACATGAAGATGTTGCAAGGAGTTATATTTGGCACTTATAGTTACTTATTGCAGCGATTTTAAATGACAAAAAAAATAAGAGAGCATAGGAAAAAGATTATGTATGTAGTATAATTATTAAGCTGGTTACAAAAAGAACAGGGCGTGTAGATGTCATGATGGACTGGATTAATGTCTTAAGAAGCTGGTTGCTTATTTTATGCAGTGAAATGAGAACATTTATCAGGGAAAATGTGTCAGAAGGAAAAGAAGATAATACCAGAGAGAGGGAAAGAGAGAGGCTTCACTGCATAGGGTTTCATTTAATATAATCAAGCCCAACAACTTATTATCACCAATCCATGATAGAGGCCACATGAAAGAAAAAAAACATTATACAACTATGCAAACCCGTGATCATAAATAATATAAGACCAACATAGTATAAGTACTTCAGTAGTACTTATGCTATGGTTAATTACCAAGTTGACTTGACATTTCCTTCTGCATGTCACGTGACAATATAGAAGACACCATGTTTTGATTTACAGCAACTCAAACCCTAAATTGATATTATAGAGAAATGTTACTTCTCTTCCCTATACCATATACCAATATAAGATTTGTTATTTTTATTATTTTATTTAAGCACACATATTTACATATCAATATATATGTGTTTAAATAAAAGATAAAAAATGATCAATCACATGTTGATATGTGATCTAGGGAATAATAAGTATAATTTTTCTTCAGTATATACTACTTAGATGATCAATTGACAAGTGATGATGAAGTAGTTCATTTAAGAAAAATTGTAGTCAACTGATCATCTAGTACTAAAATCTATTGAACCGGCCAGTTAGGGTAATTGCCGAGAACTATGAGTGATTATTTCCTAGTTACTGCCTAAAAATGGACTACTTGTCATGTCCCATTACTAGTTTTCAAAATTACCAAAGCACATACTAATTTAATTAACGACAAATTAAGGTTCGAAACAAGAATTGCCAAATTGGTTTACAAATGGCCAAGATTGTCATCCCGGCGGCCTCCTTTTCATACTTTCCTTCAATAAGAAGAGTATATAAGATAAGAAATTGGAGAATGACTTGGAGATGATGAGATCGATCCCATTAATTAGTTTCACTACTACCCTTTATGATCAATAATGAAAATGGTTTTGGTGCAGCCAATTATCTTTTATTTATTTTCATTAATTCCCATATATTCATCATCATTAGTTAATCGATCAATGTAGTAGTTAGCTTAGACCTTACAAGCTTCATATGAAGAAGAGTATATCCAATCTATCAAACAATAACAAGCTTTCATACTCGTTTTGCATCACAGATCATATATATATATATATATATATATTTGATGAGGATTGATCTCAATACCCAACTTCATGGTCATCAATATTCATAGCACTGATGCACATAACACAATTAAACCAGAAGGCAAATCCTCCAAAATCACACCAAGAGAACTCAAAGAGAAGTAGAACTACACTCTGCATTATTATGCATAACAGATCAATCACAAGATAACTATGTCTCTGTGATTAATATTCCACATTTATTTGCAAATCGTAGCCCTTGAAATGAACTCATGACTCAAAGCACATGAGGCAAAACAAGAAAAAAGATAAAGCCAAACTTACGAGATAGATAGCCACCACCACATGATGAGCATGAAGGCTTTATCTTTGCAGGACTACTACCGATCGTGTCAAGCCACCATCGATGACATGGGAGAGTACCTGCGGCCTGCAGAAACAGGCGTTGGGTGACTGAAAATGAAACGAGAAAACCGGATTGTTGAAACCAAAACTGGAGTGAAATCGATCAACATGACTGCAAACTCCTCGAATATATATATATGCTCTTTCTTAGAGCGACACTCGTCAATATCCAAACTGCATCCATAAGATCAATCACCATTTTTTCACTTCTCTTCCGAAATTTTTTAAGCATCTTAGTTTAACAAAAATTTCCACTTTCTTGAAACTGTTTTTCTGGGCTTCTCAAAACCTAACTTGATATTGGATAATTAGTAACTTAAATACGGGATTTCGATTTCAAGCAAAAATTAAACACATCAGAGGACAAACAGGATAAAACTAGACTCCAAAAATACTGCACCTCAAATACCCACATCAACCCGTAGCCAAAAAGCAGTTATAATACAAAAAAAAAAAATTGTGCAAGAAATGAGATGCTTTCAGATTCAAACAACTATCAACCGATTGCCTACAAAAAGCTCCCATTTTTTTAAAGCAACCAGGGCGGATGAAGGGGGAGAGAGAGACAAAATGCTTGCAGAGATACTTGTGGTGAAGTTGGGTATGTAAATACCCAAGAGAATCGTCCTCCCGTTTGGCTTCCGATACAAAAAGATATCGGTAATTTAAATACTCTGATGGTAACGAAGGAGGACCAAAGCTCGTATGGGGAGGAAACAATGGTCGTTGCTGGTGCGGAAGGAAAAGGAAGTGGAGGAGAAACTTGGGTTCGGGATGTAGTTGACGATGGAGGTAGATTTCACGGCGTGTGTATCACGGTGGTTACCGGGGCATTGAAGGTTGTATGAAATGGGCAAGCAAGTCGAAGTGGAGGAGTTACGAGGTAACAGAGTGGGTCTGATTTCGGGGGGAAAATCTAAAACTTTTAAGTGTTTGGTGCCTCGATCCATTAGCAATGATGGTAGCCCACTGTAAGAAACATTATACCTATTGCAACGCATACTTTCGCCTCTATAAAACAAACAAACGCTGCAAAAAAAAAATTTAATTGTGTGACTCACCTATTACAACAAACGCTTGCAAGGACAAAAAATTCGTTGCAAAAAATAATATATTGCAGCGAAGTTTTTTGTAACACTATAAAAATCGCTCCAAAAGGCCTAAATCCTTGTAGTGTTATAAAATTAATAATATAAGAATTTCCTCATATTTTCTGCAAAACATAGATTTATGGGTTAACATAATTATTTAATTAAAACTAAACCCACTTTAAACATCAACTTACATAAAACAGTCCATAAAATGTTGTTACAGTTTTTGAATTACAGCACCCAAACCGATTTACACGTAGTCCATTTAACAATAAGGTTAACTGTAGAACTTGAAATCCATTGTTGCCCAGATGACTAACACAAGAGTGGGGTGAATTGAGTTGTATTTAAAAAAAATAACAATTATAAATCAAATATACAATTTAAAATATAAACAAAATATGAAATAGCACTAAATATAAAGAGTAAGGGTAAGAGAGAAGCAAACATAGTATGTTAACGAGGTTCGGCTCCACTGCCTACGTCCTCGCCTCAAGCTACCCCTTGAGGGTCCCCGAATTCACTATTCAACCTCCTTTAGGTGGAGATAGAAACCTATTACACCTTTGAACAACACCGCTACAAAGGATCTGTGTAGAACACCCTCTACACTTGCAATCACCTTTCACGCGGTGATTCAACTATTCCCTGTGTAGAACACTTTCTACACGCACAAGGGTTATACACACCCTTTTACTGATACAAGAATTGATAGTGGGTAGGTTATCAGAAAACACTCCTCAATAAGTGAAATAAGAACAATACAGCACAAACTATATCTCTCAAAATAAACAAGGGTTAAGGCTCAATGCTTAAAGAAGAGAGAATGAAAGTTTTGAACGAATGTTGTATGCTCTTGGTGTTGTAAATGTGAAGCTCTCAAATGATCTATTTATAGGCATATGAGACTTCATATTCAAATTTAAAAAGACTCACGGGTCAAAAACATCATCATTCACTTTTCAAAAATTTCAAACCTAATCTTTTTACTTTTTGCATATGACAAAAGGAGCACACTTTACTTTTCAAAAATTCAAACATAATCTTTTACTTTTTGCATATGACAAAATGAGCACACTTTACTTTTCAAAAATTTCAAACCTAATCTTTTACTTTTTGCATATGACAAAAGGAGCACACTTTACTATTCAAATTTTTCAAACAAAGACATCTTCCTTTTTCATAAGTCAAGAAAAGCATCAATCACTTTTGAAAATATTCAAATAAAACATGCACATGTGAAAGATGACAATCAATCATCTTTAATATTTTCAAAGTTCAAACCTTTTGCCCAGATGACTAACACAAGAGGGGGGTGAATTGAGTTGTATTTAAAAAAATAACAATTATAAATCAAATATACAATATAAAATATAAACAAAATATGAAACACAATAAATATAAAGAGTAAGGGTAAGAGAGAAGCAAACTCAGTATGTTAACGAGGTTCGGCCCCACTGCCTACGTCCTCGCCTCAAGCTACCCCTTGAGGATCCCCGAATTCACTATTCAATCTCCTTCAGGTGGAGATAGAAACCTATTACACCTTTGAACAACACCGCTACAAAGGATCCGTGTAGAACACCCTCTACACTTGCAATCACCTTACACGTGGTGATTCAACGATTCCCTGTGTAGAACACTTTCTACACGCACAAGGGTTGTACACACCCTTTTACTGATACAAGAATTGATAGTGGGTAGGATATCAGAAAACACTCCTCAATGAGTGAAATAAGAACAATACAGCACAAACTATATCTCTCAAAATGAATAAGAGTTAAGGCTCAATGCTTAGAGAAGAGAGAATGAAAGCTTTGAATGAATGTTGTATGCTCTTGGTGTTGTGAATGTGAAGCTCTCAAATGATCTATTTATAGGCATATGAGACTTCATATTCAAATTTAAAAAGATTCACATGTCAAAGACATCATCATTCACTTTTCAAAAATTTCAAACCTAATCTTTTTACTTTTTGCATTGACAAAATGAGCACACTTTACTTTTCAAAAATTTCAAACCTAATCTTTTACTTTTTGCATATGACAAAAGAGCACACTTTACTTTTCAAAAAATTCAAACCTAATCTTTTACTTTTTGCATATGACAAAAGGAGCACACTTTACTTTTCAAATTTTCAAACAAAGACATCTTCCTTTTGCATAAGTCAAGAAAAGCATCAATCACTTTTGAAAATATTCAAATAAAACATGCACATGTGAAAGATGACAATCAATCATCTTTAATATTTTCAAAGTTCAAACCTTTAATCATGGCATGCACATGTGAAAGATGACAATCAATTATCTTTCAAAATTTTCAAATTTAATTTTAAAATATTCATGCACATGTGGAAAATGTATTTTAATGCTTTATGATAAAATATTAATTTTTGAGCCTTAATCCTAATTTCAAATTTTAAGAGATTTACAACATTACTCTATGATTTTAATGTGAACTTGTTTCCTTCTTGCTCATGCTTGGTTCTTTGATGTGCTTCACTCCATTGTGTAGATAACTTGAGTTTGAAACTCCTTTATTCTTTAAATTCATTTGTTATCATCAAAATCCATGTGTAGATTTATAATCACATGAATGAATTCAAACATAAATTACTTTAAAAAAATGTGCCACTTACAATCCTAATGCAACAACAGTCGCTGGAACGTTCAACAGAAGCATCTTCAAATAGTCAACTGACAGGTCACTGTAAACCTATTGTTTGAAAGTCGGTCAGTACAAATTAATTCATGATCTGCTTTAGTATTTTACAAAGAGTAACACTAAATAAAAGTTTAGAATATGCAAGCACGTGCAAGTTCTTTGAAAAAAAGTGAGATCCACTTGAAAAAAAACATTAAAGACTAAACTCTCCCATGCAATTCCCAAGTTGAGGAGGCATGCACTATGCACTCGTTCAAAATGAAAAAGAAGAGAGAGTCCTGGGAATACAAGAGCTCAATCAGAAACATATATAGAGCAGCATTTACCTTTCTACTTCGGAGACTGCATCGTGGACCTTCAACAACAATTTCACTGCCTTCAGTCTGAAAATTAACCATTATGACTATGATTAAAGACCATTCAGACTATGAATACTCTTCAGACCCCAAAGCTAGGATTTACCTCTGCTTTTTGTTAAATAAATTATGAAAACATACCTAGAAAGTAAGTCTAGAATTTGGTTCCCTGACACAACAATCTGTATCTGTATCTGCACTACTACTCATTGAGGTCGACATGATAATTAACAAAGGAACANTATTTAACTTAGGTTAATACTTGTACTTTTGGAGTTGTATCTCAAGTATTCTTTTGATCACAACCATTTTGGACTAGTGTGGTGATCACGGCTTTTTAGTATGCCTTTATGTATGAATTATGTTTCAAGTATTTGGGATATATTTAGTTTGGTGCATAGTATTGCTAAAGAAAAAGATTATCCGCTGCGAATATTGCATAATGCTAGATGCATGTTAGGAACATTGCATCTTATATGTCATGAACGGGGGCAGGTAACCTTGTGTTGCATGTCTCGACGCTTCAAATGTCCGTTCAATCCCAAGCGGAATTTGGGGGCGTCACAATACGTTTGCAAGACCAACAAAGAGACCAGGAGGAAAGAATATGCAGTGAGGTCCAAGAGTAAGTGTAGCGGGAGATGACGCTGTAAATGAAGCTTGTTATGTCAATGCAACAGAATCGCAGTGGACGAGGAAAGAAAAAAAAATAAATTTTATCAGTATATTATATTTTTAATATCTAATTTGGAAACAGTTGCAAATATTGTTGGTTGTGAAATATGTTATGTAATATGATACAATTGGTATAATTGGTGTGTTTTTTAATTGAATGAGTTTAGTATTTCTGATATGTACGTTCAAATATAAATAAAATATGTTTGAACAGTGTTTCACATTCAAACCCACGTTCGAATGTAATTACACAAAATTATAACAAAACGGTTGAATGTTCTCACCTTCAAATGAACATAATGTTCGAATGTTTAAACGTTTAACGTTCCAAACCTCCGAACGTACTACTTGTGTTCGAATGGCAACGTTCGAACGTTATATCAAATGGCACACTGCTAACTGCTACTAAAAATATTTTTAGTGATGGTTGTATAGTAAACTGTCACCAAATGTATTCTTTGTGCACATTAGGTGACGGTCGTGGTGTTCAACCGTCACCAAATGTATTTCGTGATGTTTTGGTCATTTTTTATGACAGTTTCCTTTGCCACTAAATCCTTTTTTTGTTGTAGCATGTTAACCCCTAATAGCCTAGTAAAATCTGATGACCAAAGAGACAATAAAAGGGAAAGAGTGATGGTGATGAGTTCACGAAAATGCACTCTAAATGCCACATTATTGGACTAAAATGCTAAAATATGAATAGAAATCAAAGAAATTAATATGTATTCTTGAATTGAATTTTTATTTATTTTGGGATACTCCTAAATAGATTTTTAAGTTTTAATTTCAAAGTCTATAAAAGAGCAAGTCAAAATCCAATCAAATTAAAAGGACGACTTTCATGGGGTTTAAAAACAATTTGGATCAAGAAAAAAAAGAGAAAAAAATTACAAAAGGAAACTGTAAGAAGTCTAAGTTCGAAATTCACTAGGAGACAACCTGCACTTACTTTAGTATTTTTATTGTAAATTTCTACTCACATATTGAATTGATACGATTATTGATGCATTAGAAAGCTATCTTAAAGGGCTATAAATTAGTCTCTAATAAGGATTTCTAAATTCAAAATTCTGAAGTACATACGTGACTACCAAGATGAGTCCTTAAATTTATAATATTTTTTATGCAGGAATTATGAAGACATTAGGGTTTCTTTCCTACCCTATATAGGCATATCATTAACATGAAATGAGAAGGGAGGAGAGGCACAAGAGGTAGATATGAAGAGAAAAATATTTTATTTTTGTACTTTTTGAGTTCTCGCATGAAGAACTAAATCTTGGGTAAAGCCTAGGGTGGAAATTGATGGGTGAAAATATTTTGACTTTATTTCAATTCATAAATTAAGTTTTATTGTTTAAGATTTTAGGATTCAATTCTCTATTTGTTTTGGATATTATAAGTTTGAGACAATTATATTAAATCTTGCTATGGTTTAATTTCGTTGAACTATAGGAATATGAATATATATTTGTGACTTAAACATGTTTTTCATGCCTTTGATGTAATCTTCTACTGCACTATGTGACTTACTCGAAAATGAGTAGCACAAAGACTATCCCAAGTGCAGGAGGATGTCACATAATAATTAGGAATAAATTCCTAGATCGTCTCCTCAGGGAAAGCTACTTAAACTCAAACTCGTTGAAAAATGTGAAAATCTTCACAAAGAAAAAATAAAGGTGATGGTATGTGCAATGGATGGAAGAGTGCAACAAGAAAGAAAAAGGGCACTAGTCATGGATTAGATTCATGTTTTTAGATTTTTGAGTGTCGGATTGAAATGTAAAAGACTAAGAGATTAAACTAAGAAATTAATAAAACTAAGTTAAGAATTAAACTAGATTAGAAAGTAATTGACAAAATACGAACTAAAACTTGCAAAGCCCCAAAATCAAGGTTTTAGGGTTGATCATTGTATTCAAATCACAAATTCTCAAAATTAATCCATAGCAATTGTAATCACTATTAAAATGAAAGCTTAATGAAGCTAGAAAAAAAAATAAAATGAAATAAATAATTGACAAATAAATTACTCAAACTTCTAAACCAAAAATCTAAAAACTATTCCAAAAAACTTAAAATTGAAATTAAATAACAAGTAGAGAATGAAAAGATCAAGCCAATTGAATTGAAATGAAGAATTGAAGCGGTGGAGGAGGCTGGGATGCAGTAGCAATTGGACCCCTTAAGAAACTCTTCAATATGCTGCCGTGTGAGTGAATGTTCCAGAAGAATTTGTGTTGCTGCATGAATGATCGCTTGTGTGAATCTCCCTCTCCGAATCTGAGTGAAAATCAAAGAAAAAATAAATTCTAAGTGCTGCTTGTAATCCAACAGTGTTTTCCTGGCAAAAAGTCGGTCATAAGATGTAAAATCTCATATATATACCCTAACGGCAGAATAAACCCTAGATCTATAAAATACGATGTCCACTCGAGCGGAGTGTCGAGCGGACATCGAGCGTTCAACTTTGTCTGACTTCACTCGAGCAGCCAAATGCCTCCGCTCGAGCGATCTCCTTTCCCGTACCTCACTCGAGCTCACTGTCGAGCGGCAATCGAGCGTTTGAATCTGCTTGAATTTTGCTCGAGTGGCCAAAAGCCTCTGCTCGAGCGATGTGGACCAGACTTCACATTAATCAACAGTTGATCAAATTAAGCAAAAATTTATGCTTTTAATCAATTAAAATCACAACTTAGATTCATACATCTTAATCATTTTTTTCATATAAAACCAATGATAAAGTAATGAAAGAATTAAAATATATTGGTTCCTAATGTATTAAAATATGCAATAACTCAACTCAATCACTATGGTCATCTTTAGATCTAATATTTCCTTTTATACATGAAAACTTTGCTTTGTTAAGGGGGAATAGATTCTAGAATTAAATTTGAGAAATAGATGCATATAATGTCATATCTTCCGATTAGGAATTTGGTGCTATAATTCTTAATTGTGTACATAGTTTGGATTGAAAAAGTTAGAGTATTGGATCTGATTCATGAAAGCCCAAAGCTTTACTTACTTTTTTATCCGTGCCCTAATCTTATTTTAACTACATGCTTTAGATAGAATTTCCATATTATTGTCATTTAAGCTTTCCCCTAAAGCTTACATCTTGTAGCATTTCTTCTGATTCCCTCTGGATCGACATCCTGAACTATACCATACGACCACGTAATAGTTTGGGTGTAATCAAATTTCGTTACCGTTGTTGGAGAGTACAGTGGAAGAATCGATATAAGACAATTTATTTTAGCAGTATGTAAAGGCGGTAACTTTGTTCCCTCTTTTAGCTTGCTACATTATTTTTTACTTTTTTCTTTTCATAGTATTTTTTTAATTTTTAGCACTTTTTTTTCCCTTGCATGAACAAATATAAAGAAGCCTTGGATAGGTTTGCTTGTAGGACTGTGTTAGAGTCAGAATCAAATTTTTTAAATCCTTTATTTGATAATCCATCTAGTCCCAAAAAAATAAGTGAACACGGAGATCAATCCATTAGAACCTTTCTGGATTACCTCCACCCTACACGCACAACCACACCATCATGCATCATGTTTCTAGCCAACACTCATTAACTTGATTTTAAAACTAGGATGATACTACTACTTCCCACCTTTCTTGGTTTAGAGAATGAAAATCCTTATTTGCACATTCGGAAGTTTGAGGAAGTAGTTGCAACTTTCCATAGTCATAATGCTACAGATGATGTTGTGAGACTTAAGTTCTTTCCTTTCTCTTTGAAGGATAGAGCAAAGAGTTGGTTGTACTCACTGAGACCACAATTAATAGGATCATGGAATGAGATGATGTAGGTCTTCTTTAACAAATACTTTTCCCAACATAAGACCAATGCTTTGAATAAGCAGATCTTTACCATTGAACAAAAGGATATTGAGACTTTGTATTATGCTTGAGAGGGGTTTAAGAAGTTGTTGAGTATGTGTCCTCACCATGGGTATGAGAATTGACACTTAGTTAGTTATTTCTATGAGGGACTTACACCTAGAGAGCTTCAATTCATAAAGATGATGTGTAATGGTGAGTTCTTGTAGAAAAATCCAGATGAAGCCATAAAATATCTCAATGAGCTTGCTGAAAAAGCTCACACTTGGTCCGGACCTAATGCTACTAAAAATACAAATAGGTCACGGCCTGCTGAAAATCCAAATGGTGGTAAAATTTACCATCTTAGGGAAAAGGATAGCCTAAAAGCTAAAGTTGAGAAGCTTACTAAGGGGTTAGACATGTTAAAAACTAAGGATGTAAAGCTAACACACATGACTAGTCGTGTAGAGTCCTTTGGACCATGTTTTCTATGTGGTGGGGTAGATCACCTAGCTCAAGAGTTCCCCACATATACTAAAATGAGAGTAATATATAAGGAACAATATAATACCTTGGGTATGTATAGGAAGCCTTTTGTACCTATCTCCAATACCTACAATTTGAGGTGACGTAATCAGCCAAGTTTTAGTTGGAAATCTGAAAACCAGTAGCCTGCACAGCCATGTAGAGTTTATCCTACACCATATCATGCATCATCTTCTTCTAGGTATCGATACTTTATATGCTTTTATCGAGTCACAAGGTAAAACTAATAAAAATTTTGAATATTTGATTACGTAGGTTGTTGAAGAAAACAATGAGATAAAAAGCCGTATATCCAAGATGATGAGCTCCTTGAGTGTGAATGAGCGTGGCAAGTTCCCCTTTCAAGCTCAATTTACACACCAAGGTCAACATATGGCACAAGAAAATTTGAAGGATGCTAACGCCATTGTGACACAAAGTGGTAAATCCTTACACATCCCAACAACTGATAAGTCAGAGGATGTTGAAAAGGATCAAAACAATAGTAGTGCCTAGCTGTCCAAGGAAGTCAAGGTAATAAATAGCCCAGTTAAGATACTATTTTCTCAAGCTTTAAAATTGAATAAGCAAACTTTAGATCCTAGCAATGAAATCCTGGAGAACCTCAAGCGGGTAAAAATTAACCTTCCCTAATTGCATGTTATTAAACAAGTTCCTACTCATGCAAAAGTTCGTAAAGATTTGTGTATAGTTAAGAGGAAGCGTCATGTTAAGAAGACATCATTTCTGACAGAGCATGTTACTGCTCTAATTGAGTAGCAAATTTCTTTTTAAGTATAAGGACCCTGGTTGTCTAACCATTGCATGTAATATTGGGAATCATGAGTTTGGGCAAGTCTTGCTAGATTTAGGAGATAGCGTAAATTTGACGCTTTATTTCATTTATTTGCAGCTATGATTGGGAGAAACCAAACCAACTACTGTGGTATTGCAATTGGCTGATCTTTCAATTAGAGTACCAAGGGGTGTGGTGGAGGATGCTTTGATTCAAATTGATAAATTTTATTATCCTGTTGATTTCTTAATTCTTGACATTAGTTCTGTTATTGACTTTAGTTCTAAAATCCCTTTAATTTTAGGAGGTGTAATGAAAATCTCCCTTGGGAATATGACTCTTGAGGTAAATATTTTTCATATTGGGAAACAACCAAAAGAGGATGATGTGTGCTACCAAATGTACATGATTGACTCACTCATAGATAAGGGAGTTCACACAACTCATGATTCTAATTGACTTGAATATTTTCTTGTTAATTATGAGTTTGATACTACTAGTGATTCATTCGATATTGTTGATATTTGTGCTATTTTTTATGAAACTCAGGATTATGGCACACGGGCTTGGCAACCAAAATGAGTTGTTTAAGAAAAGTGAGAAATAGAGTTCTTCAAGTATGGAAGCACCATGAATTGAAACATTTGCCTAAGGGTTTAAAACATGCTTTCCTTGGTCCAAGTGATACTTTTTTTTATTATTATCTCATCTGAATTGTCTAAATTTCAAGGTGAGCAATTACTTCAAACCTTAAATGAGTATAAGTCAACCATAGGTTGGAGTATTGCAAATATCAAAGGTGTTAATACATTAGTCTATTCTCATAAAATTAATTTAGAAGAAGGAACTGGCCCTCATAGAGACCCTCAATGCAGACTTAATCCTACTATGAAAGAAGTGGTAAAAAATGAAAAGTTAAAACTGTTAGATTCAGGAATTCTATATCATATTACTGACAGTAAATGGGTTAGCCCTACACAAGTTGCCTCCAAGAAGTCAGGCATTATTGTGGTGGAGAATGAATAGGGAGAGTTAGTACCTACAAAGCTTGTGACTAGGTGGTAGATTTGTATTGATTACAGAAAATTGAATGCTGCCACACGTAAAGACCATTTTCCCCTCCCTTCCATTGATCAAATTATTGAGTGTGTAGCTGGTCACCCATTTTATTATGTTTTGGATGGTTATTGTGGTTATTATCAAATTGAAATTGCATTAGAAGATGGGGATAAAACCACTTTCACTTGCCCTTTTGGTACTTATACTTTCCGTAAAATTCCATTTGGATTGTGTAATGCCTCCGCTACTTTTCAATTCTGCATGATGAGCATTTTTAGTGACATGGTTGAAAATTGCATGATAGTTTTTATGGATGACTTGACTGTTTTTGAAACTTCTTTTGAAGCATGCTTGTTGAATTTAAAGAGTGTGTTGACCCATTATGAGGAAAAGAAAGTCGTTTTGAATTGGAAAAAAATGTCATTTTATGGTACCTTCAAGTATTGTCCTAGGCCATTGTAACTCTCGTTCTTGTGGTGAGTCATTTGGAAAATGATTTTAACAAAAATAAAAGGGAATTATGGTTCCAATTGGTTTTCTTAATTAAAAGTTACAGTGGAAAACATTAAATTTCATAATTAAAGTCTCTCGTACAAAATAACATGCCTAGGCTTTTGTACTCTTCCCCTTGGGCTGTGCTTGTCTTGACGAGTCATGCTCATCTTGTCCCTGGGAGGATACACATAAAAACTAAAATGAGTCGATGACTCATAAGAATTACTTCATACAGTTAAAATATAATAGCATAGGTTTTCAGTCATGTATTAATCACTCCATACATATCATGCATAGACATTCAATTCTGTTGCAAGGTGGGGTTTTTTCTTTAAAAACATTTTCTTCTCGTAAAACAGTTCCCCACGCCTTGCTGCCTTAATTTCTTAAAGAATCTTTTCATGCATACATATCTTTTCATACATACATGCATTCTTTCTTAACATGAATACATTCATTCTTTCTGATCGCTTTCTAGGCCGTTGCACACTATTGCACCCCGTGTGCTGGGGTTAGCGATCTTTTGAACTTGATTTTGCCCTTGGCTAGGGATTGGGAATCCAGTTCGTCAGGGTGCACCGCTAGGTGCACTACCAGTACTACTTACCCACCATTGCAATCTGCCCAGTCTAGTCCTTTGGTACCTTTTCCTTTCCATTCATATGGCAGTTACATATCTTCATACATTAAGCATTCAGTCCATTCATTCATTTTTATTCCTTTCATTCCTTTTCAGTTCATTCAATCATTTACAGTTCTTTCATTCCTTTTATTCAGCTATTACAGTTCTTACAGTCCTTCAATTCATTTCTTCATAAAGTCATTTTAAAACCTCATTCATAAAAGTCATTTTAAAACGTTAGTTTGTGCATGTTTTAAAGCATCAGTTCCTTTCCTTTTGTGAACATACATACAATACATGCCATGTATAGCATCCATCCACATGCATACACTTACTTTGGGTGCGTGAAAATGGACTACCAAGGAGGGCCATTACGTACTTATACTTGAAAACTTATGCTTAGCTTTCTTTTTCATAAAACGTGTTTCATAGAGTAAAGTGTCAGTTCGTAAAGCATTTTAGAGAAAAAGCGTTTCATTTTCCTTTTCATTTATTAAAGAAAACTATAGAAGAGTATGAACGCAATATTTACCTGGACTTCATGCCATACTCATTTCATGCAATCCATTCGTGTGCATGTCAGATGGCAACCTACATGCATACAATAACTTTACGTCATTCTCTATCTAATGCATAAGTAACTATTCTAAAAATAAAACTATGCTTCACCTGGAACACTCTCCATCCATCCCTGGGCTCTTACTTGCCATTTACTATGCTAAAACCTTCGGAATCTTATTCCTTAAAGTGAACCTCTGTATTTTACCTTAGGGTTAAGACACTAATACCTTCGTCCTATTCTTCTATTAACCACATGTCAATGCATGATTCCGACCGACAGAGTCACACGTTTCAACCTTAGACGATATACTCATCACTACCTTCCTGCATCCTAGCCCACATTCAATCCTCATTCCCATCCATACATGCCACATGACTTTAAGCCAACCCTGAGGCTTAACATTGTGCAACCATGCTGAGGACAGATTATCCATTACATACAGTAAACCTGTCCGACACACGTGTCACGCCAGAGGCACATGTATCTTATCCCTCATATCACCTAAGACCAACTTATAGTCCAATAAACGGCTGCTTGTATAAACAAGCTCCATACTCCGATACCAACTTGCTTAAACCCTATCAATAGGACTCTTCCTACTTCCCAACCCTATACAAGTTCATCCCGACACTTAACATGAGGGCTGCATCCACAAATGCGCCTCTGTCACATCACGTAGCTCAAGACAAACCCGAGTTATGGCACGATGCCCGTCATGCTTCCACTGAACTACTCTTACACTTTTCCACCACTTCGCACATACTCTCAGCCATAAGTCAAAATCCCGAGTTATGGCACGATGCCTGTCATGCTTCCGCTGCACTACTCTTACACTTTTCCACCACTTCGCACATACTCTCAGCCATAAGTCAACCACAAGGTGACACCCGTCACCTCGGACTATAGGCCACGTCACAGCTACTTCGGGACACTGTTACACAGTTCTCGACGCTACACAATACACTATACGCTCCTCAACTATGCAACCATTCTTTTATATGCAACATGCCTTACGATGCATCCTAACACAACACAGAGCACATGCTATGTGTACTCTCTTCCACTCACACTACACCACGCATCACTACGACGCATGTCACATGGTGCATCACTGCACTACATGGAGTACACTCCAAGTGTACTCCCTTCACACCACACCGTATAACAACTACAGCATACACCTCATACCCATACTTCACAACACTACATAGTTATGCCCAACACTTTGTTACACAGCCATGCTTCATTTCACTACTACGTAGCAAACTCCACAATTACTAACAACACAGTCTACAGTCCAACCAACCAACTAACACTAATATAAATAATGAGAGATAGAGGGTTATTCCATCGACAAGATAACCCATACATTACTCGGTATCCATCACGATCAAGGCGTCAGAAGAGTCGTATGTGGTGGTTAACACTTCATACTATGGTGGTTAGCCACGTACAGTGGCTGTCCACCATGTAAAGTGGCATTTTGAGCTTAGGGATAGCAAGGCGTGGTCTTTGGGAAGTCTCAAGTTGGCCTATGATGATCTGGGTGGCGGAGCAAGGGGGATCTAGCCGTGAACAGTGCACCCGAGAGAGAGTGAAGATACTTGTGAGGCAAAGGAGTGGCTGGATGTCGTGACTAGGCATGGAAGAGCTTGAGGGATGTGTGGTGGAGCTGTGGTGGTGAGGTGGTGGTTGGAAGGTGGCTCATAGTGGCAGATCTGGCCATGAGGTGAAGGATATGCCGTGAGAGAGTGGGGGAGAGTGAGGGCTGTGGATAACTCGGTTGGACATGAAAATAGCTAGGGAAAATCATGGGTAGCTGAGGATCATGGTGGTATTGGTAAGGTGGCGGGGTAGCTGCATGGCTCTGCACGGTGGTGAAACCGTGTGTGTGTGTGCATGTGACCCATTGGAGAGAGATAGAGGTAGGAAGAAAGGAGACCATGGAAATGAAGCCCATGGAGGAGGGATGCCGTTGGTGGTGATCGGAGGCCAAGGTGGCCCTGTATGGTGGCTCTACGGTGGAGAAATGGGTTTGAAACCCATTTTGGATGTGATGCTGTGGGAGGAGGAGGAGGGCATGTGGGAGCTCGACGGTGGGAGGAGGTGTTGGCCTGAGGAAGAGGAGCAGCTAATGATGGGCGGTGAGACCATGGCTGCTGTGTACAGAGGCGTGGGTAAGAGGAGTGGGTTTTCACCAATTTCGGCTAGAGATATTGTGGGAGAAGAGAGAGGGTACGTGGGGCTTGCCTGCATGAGGGAAGTCGCCGGTGGGGTGATGGAGCTGCAGGGGTGGCATGGTGAGTGACTCACTCAAAAATGAGTAGCACTAATGCTCTCCCAAGTGCAGGAGGATGTCGTGTAATAATAAGTAATAAATTCCTAGATCGTCTCCTCAGGGAAAGTTACTCAAAAATTAAACTCGTTGAAAAAGTGTGAAAAACTTCACAAAGAAAAAAAAAAAGATGGTATATGCAATGAATGGAAAGGATTACTAGTCATGGACTAGATTCATGTTTTTAGATTTTTGATTGTCGGATTTGAAATGTAAATGACTAAAAGATTAAATTCAGAAATTAATAAAACTAAATTAAGAATTAAACTAGATTAGAAAGTAATTGATAAACATGCACTAAATATTGAAAAGCCCCAAATTAAAGGTTCAACACAAAGTTATGAAAATTAAATAAACATTGTATATAACAAAAATAAAATACACGAAAATAGCACAAGAACATAAAAGTGAAAAAAAAAATTAAAAGTTAAAAACTCTTTCTCTGTTTTTTTCTCACTCTCCTGGTTAATAAAACAAACTATATAAATAAATAAACTAAGAAAACTAAAATGAAGCTGCCACCTCAAGATGCCAAATGAAAAAGCTAAAAAGAGAAAAAAAAAATCTGCCGACTCCTATTCCATAATCCTCGAACGAAAGAGAATGAAATATAAAAATAAAAGTAAACCAAAATCGAGCGAGAGAGAGGCCCGTGAGGTCTGAAACTGTAAAACGAAAAGCAGAATAAGTGTTTCAGCCGAATGGTTCTGTAAAAATGAAAAAAACAAAATGCAAACAAGAAGCTACCGAATGATAAATGAAACTGCAGAAAAATAATATGCAAACAAGAAGCTGCCGAATGATAAATGAAACTGCAGAAAAACAATATCTCAAATAAAATGAAACTAAAACTGAAACTGAAACTCAAATTAAATGAAACTGAAACTGAAACTAAAATAAAATGAACTGAAGCTGAAACTGAAACTAAAATGACATGAAACTGAAACTGAAACTGAAATAAAATGAAACTGAAGCTCAAACTGAAACTGAAACTGAAACTACCTCCGTATACTATGTGAAGAAGAGAAAAGAGTTTTTTTTTTTTTAAGCTTCAATCCCTCAGTATTTACAAGATCATCTTGTGTGAGAGTTGCTGTTCTTTTTATCCGTGAATGATGCTGGTCACCACGTTCTGCATGTGCTGTCAACTTCCTGATTTTTTGCATTGCTGATTTTCTGTTTTAGGTGCCGTGATTGATGTCCACTTTCTGCTTCATTTTTCTGCATGTGTAGCTTGAGGTGACGTGAGTTGAATTTCTGCTTTGCTGAACTGCATGTGCTGTTTTTGGTGCTGTCCGAATGCTTCATCAGGTTTTCTGCATGTGCTGGTTTTAGGTGCCGTGATTTTTGATTTCTGCTGCATTGCTTGACTTTTCTGCATGCTGTGAGTGATGCATGTTTTCGATGGAAATTCTAGCCGTGAGTTTCCTTTTTATTTTCCTGCATGTGTTTGTGTATTTTCTGCAAGTGCAAGTTGCTGCCGTGATTGCTTCCATGTGTTTGTTTCTTGCATTAAAATTTTGCCATGTGCTACTTCTTCCGTGATTTTCTGCATGTATTTTTTTACTTTCTGCTGCAAGTGTGCCATGAGATACTTTGCATGTGCTAAAACCGTGAGTTGCTTCTGCCGTGTTTATTGATTTTCTGTTTGCATGTGTATTTGACTTTCTGCTGATGTAAGTTGCTGCTGCCAACTGAAGAGAATCCGTGTGGTGTGATCAAAGAAGCAGCACGTTGCATGATCTAATTGGAGAGCCAACGTGTTGTGTTTTGACGCAGGGAATTGTTGAAAGCAGAGGCATTATTGGTCAAGGACTGCCAAAAACACCTCTCAAAACTGCCCACAAAGTCAAACGAAACAACCCCTCTCTCGAGTCAAAACACTAACGCTGAAGTCCCTTTCCAGTGTGCATCTCCACGTTCCCTTTCCGTAAATGAAGCCAGCATACGTCCAGACCATCCTTTGAATTTAATTCAAGTTGAAAATATAAAGACAGAAATAACACTCAAAAAAAATAAATATAAAAAATATGTTATATATTTGAAGAGATATTACCCAATTATATCTTAGTTATAAAATTAAGCATAAACATGATATTAATCAATTAAAAATCACAACTCGTATTTATGCTTATTAACCATTTTTCCATCTAAAACCAATAATAATGTCATGAAGAATTTAAAATACATTGGTTTTAAATATTTAAAATATGCAATATCTCAGCTCAATCAGTGAGGTTGGGCATGGTGGCAAGGGGCTGGGCTGAATGAGCATGGGTGAAGGGGAAGTTGCTTCCATCAACTGGGGGAGAAGGAGAGAGAGAGAGAGAGAGAGAGAGAGAGAGAGAGAGGAAAGGAAAAGTGAGGAGAAAAAGGTAGGGGTTTGGGTATTTAATCCAGGCTCTTCATTTTGGGATCTTCAAAACGATCTAACGGTGAATTTAAATACTGATTTGAAATCACGTAAGGATTTTATTTTATAAAATAAAACACTGAGAGGAATTAAGATAGAATATTATTTTATAAACTAAAGTTTGTAAAATAATATTCCTTCATCATTAATTAAAATGATAAAGTCTCGTTAATCACTAGAAGAGAATAAAACAATTTAAATTTAATTTAGAGTTTTCAACATAAATTTAAAATCTCATAATATTTTTAAATAACTAATATGTTTTAATTTAAATAATTTTGCACAATTATAATATTTTTGTAGCTCTTCAAAATATTATAATTGTGTTATTTAAAAATAGGTTTAGTCCAATAACACTGGAAATATTACATATAGATATTTCTAGAATATTTAAATTATCTGTAAGCTTTAAAATAATGGGCTTGCTTTAAAATCCGCTTGGTATTTTTTAAAATATGCTATCGAGGTATAGCATATAAAACGAGGCTCATAATTATAGAAGAAAGACGGAGCAAGTTTTTACATGCATACTATTTATTCCAATGGGATAGAGGTTGATCAATCTAAGATTGAATTAATTTCTATGTTAATTACACTTAGGACAGTAAAGGATGCTAGATCCCTTCTTGGTCATGTGGGCTTTTATAGGAAGCTCATGCAGAATTTTTCTACAATATCTAGACCGCTATGCAACCTCCTAGTTAAAGATGTCCCATTTGAGTGGACACAAGCCTGTCAAGATGCCTTTAAAATGCTGATTTGCAAGCTTACTTCAGCACCTATAATGCAGCCACGTGATTAGGCTTTACCTTTTGGGATTATGTGCAATGCTAGTAATTATGTTGTAGGTGTTGTCCTTGGATAGCGACGGGAAAGGAAGCCCTTTGTCATTTACTATGCTATTAGAACTCTAAATAATGCTCAAATGAATTACTCAACCACTGAAAAAGAATTGCTAGCTATAGTTTTTGCTTTGGACAAGTTTCATGCTTATTTGATTGGTTCTTCTATTACAATTTTCACAGATCATGTAGCCCTTAAGTATCTTCTCACAAAGAAGGATGCTAAAGCGTGATTAATACGGTAGATTTTACTTTTGGAGGAATTTGACATCACCATCAAAGATAAGGAAGGAGTTGAAAATGTAGTCGACCATCTCTTGAGGCTCACATTTGAGGATACCAGCGACCACAAGCTAATTAGGGATGATGTTGATGAACATTTATTGTCTATTTTCTCTTTACCATGGTTTCTCATATTGTGAATTATTTGGCCACAGGCAAGATACCGACAAATTCGAGCAGGCAAGCCAAGAGGAAATTTATGGCTGAGGTATGCAATTTCTATTGCGATGAACCTTTTCTTTTCAAATATTTTCCTGCCCAAATTATAAGGTGTTGCATCCCTGATGAGGAGATTGCTAGCATCGTAGAATATTGTCATACCTAAGTTTGTGGGGGTCATTTTTCAATGAAAAAAACTGTGACAAAAATTTTGCAGTGTGGATTTTATTGGCCCACCTTGTTTAAAGATGCAAACGTATATTGTTGCTCATGTGAAAGGTGTCAAAAACTAGAAGCTTTATCTCGTCGTAATGTAATACCCTTAAACCTGAT
Organism: Carya cathayensis; assembly: GCA_011037825.1. Lineage (NCBI taxonomy): Eukaryota > Viridiplantae > Streptophyta > Magnoliopsida > Fagales > Juglandaceae > Carya > Carya cathayensis. The sequence goes on from QGSO01000184.1 coordinate 90,231, forward strand.
CTTAATGATTGAAATTCTTGATTGCTGGGGCATTGATTTCATGGGACCGTTCCCTTCTTCTTTTGGATACCAATATATTATTGTGGCAGTAGATTATGTATCAAAATGGGTAGAAGCAACAATTGTAAGAGCAATGATAATAAGACGGTAATCAAATTTCTTAAAGAAAATGTATTGTCTCAGTTTGGTACACCACATGGTATCATTAGTGACTAAGGCACACACTTTTGCAACCGTTCATTTGAGGCTTTGATGAAAAAGTATGGGGTTGTTCATAAAATTTCTACTGCCTACCATCCTTACACAAGTGGACATGTAGAACTTGCCAATAGTGAAATTAAGCAAATCCTAGAGAAAAAAATAAATCCTAATTGTAAAGATTAGTCTTTAGGGCTAGTTGATGCACTTTGGGCCTATTGTACAACTTTTAAAACTCCCTTAAATATATCACCTTATACACTTGTTTTCGGAAAGCCTTTCCACCTACCTATAGAGCTCGAGCATCGAGTTTAATGGGCCATCAAGCATTTGAATTTTGACCTAGCAGAGGTGGGTAAGTTTAGGAAATTTAAGTTGACTGAGTTAAAGGATTTGAGAAATGATGCTTTTGAGAACTCCAAAATCTATAAAGCTAAAATGAAAGCATTTCATAATAAAAAATTTCTTAAGAAGACATTTAAGTCAAATGACCGAGTATAATTATATAATTCTAGACTTCATAAGCATCCAAGAAAACTTTAATCTATGTGGACTGGCCCATTTATAGTGAAACATGTTTTTGAGAATGGGACAGTAGAAATAAAGAACCCTAGGGATGGCCAGATTTTTAAAGTAAATGGTCAACACCTAAAATTAATTATTGATAGACAAGTTTCTGATGTGGAAGACATTCCACTTGTATCTAAACTTGATCCCACCATGCCGGTAAATATTTTCTTTTTCTTTTCTTTTCTTTTAGTTCCTTTTCTTTCTTTTTGTTTGTTGTTATTTTCTGTTTGTAGGATAGTGTCATTTTACCATTTCAGTTTGCCATCCCTTATACTTGTCAAGTAGCCCACATCACACATTAGGTGTATTTCACCCTTTTCAGTTATTATCCATACAGTTTTGATTCTTAAACATTGAGGACAATGTTTCATTTAAGTTGCGGGTGAGGCATGCTGCTAATTTGCATTTTCACACTTGTTAGAACTCTGTGGCACTTTTACATGTGGCAATTGTTGTTAATTAGCATCACATGTATATCCTTTCATAGTACTCATTCTCATACATAGCCATATTAGTAAATTCAAAAAACCCCATCTTGATTATTATGCTAAGGTATTCACAAAATTGTTAATGCACTTATCTAAGTTTTGTGGTAAGATGGTGGTTTGACACATGTATCTAGAGAACTCTTTTGCTTAAGTCTTTGTGTGTCAATTTTGGATAGGATTGAAAGCCAACAAATACTAAAAATTGTGAAAAGCGTTCATTGATTTGTTGAATTAGACACTTCTTTTGAGAATATCATTATATGGATTGTGGTGTGATGGCGGATATACTTAAGATATGATGAAGGTCAATTTAGGATTAATGTTTGGGCCTTTCAAACCAACCCTTTGAATTATAGACCCCTAGTAGCAAGTTTGAGCTAAAAAACACATATAACTTTTTTTTTCTTCATATATATACATCATCCATACCTCTACACATTGGAGTATAAACTATACACAGATTTTCCCTACCCTTATTACTTCCAAGTGTGTACTAAATGTGAAATTCTTTTTTGCGAAGAAAACAAATAGAGGAAAAAAGGAAAGAACACGAGTTACTAGGTGTTCAAGTGAGTTAGCTTCAAAGAAAGAAATACCAAAGCTAGTAGAAATAGCAAAATATCAGGGTGACATATACTTATTCACCAAATTATATTGAAAAAAAAATTGAAAAATAAAAAATAAAAAGAAAAGAAAAGAAAAAGAGGCATTATTCTATGATTTGAAAGGCTGAAGAGTACATCGAGTGAGGAATGTGGTTTATGGAGATGTTCAATAAGATTTCTTAGGTATGTACTAGGAAGTTTTGAATCCTTTTATTTATTTATTTATTTTTTTCATATAGCCTAACCTAAGCCACATTACAACCTTTTGTTTTGACTGTTCGGATCTCAAGCAAGCTTGTGGAAAGAATGGTTCAATTCTCGTTGTTGGTGTTTTTATCATAAGATTAATGTTTGCTTGTTGCTTGTTCATAATTATTTAAATCTCCATGTGATTGTGTGTATGCCACTTGTCAAATCCATAGAGAGTGCCCTTACACGAAACATTATTATACTTGTGAGTTTTGGAGTTGAACCTTTTGCTTGAGATGTTCTTGATGTTGCATGTGTCAAAGCTTGTAGTAAGATGGTTATAGGTTGGAGAACACACATACTCTGTGAATTCCGATAAGTGGATTGATCTTGATAGGTTATTGGATTCTATAGATTATTTTGATATGTGAATCTGGAAAATGTGAATTAATAGGCTATTTTAGTATTTCCTTTAGTCTCTTTCATCTCTTTTGCATAGAAATTGCTAAGAAATTGCAATAAGCAAGTTGGGAGGTGTGATGAGTGCATGAAAGTGCACTCTAAATGCCTTACTCTTGGACTAAAATGCTAAAATGTGAATAAAAATCATATAAATTAATGTGTATTCTCGAATTGAGATTCTATTTACTTTGGGATATTCCTAAGCAGGTTTTTATGTTTAATTTCATAATCCATAAAAGAGCAAGTTAAAGCCTAGTCAAATTAAAAGGAGAACTTTCATGGGGTTTGATAGCAATTTGGGTCAAGAAAAAAATCACAAAATGAAATCGCAAGAAGTCCAAGTCCAAAATTCACTTGGAAACAGTCTACACATACTTTTCTATTTTGATCATAACCTTCTACTCACATATCGGATTGACGCAATTTTTAATGCATTGGAAAGCTATCTTAAAGGACTATAAATTACTCTCTAATAATGATTTCTAAATTTGAACTCCTGAATTATATACGTGGCTACTAATATGAGTCCTAAAATTTAGGGCATCTTTTATGTGGGAATCATGAAATCATTAGGGTTTCTTTCCTACCCTATATAAGTATATCATTAGCAAGAAATAGGAAAGAAGGAGACGTACAAGATGTAGATCTGAAGAGAAAAATATTTTATTTTTGTACTTTTCGAGTTCTCCTCTTGGGTAAAGTCCAGGGCAGAAATTGATTGGTGAAAATATTTTGATTTTATTTCAATTTATAGATTAAGTTTTATTGTTTAAGATTCTATGATTCAATTATCTATTTGTTTTAGATATCATAAATTTGAGACAATTATATTAAATCTTGCTATGGTTTAATTTGGTTGAGCTTTAGGATTATGAATATATATTTGTGACTTAAACATGTTTTTCATGCCTTTGATGTAATCTTCTACTACACTATTATTTGTGAACATAAGGTCGTCTTTAGATTTGATATTTTCTTTTATACATGAAAACTTTGTTTTGTTAAGGGAGAACAGATTGTAGAATTAAATTTGAGAAAATAGATGCATATAATGTCATATCTTCCGATTAGGAATTTGGCACTATAATTCTTAATTGTGTATATAGTTTGGATTGAAAAAGTCAATATTGGATCTGATTCATGGAAGCCCAAAGCTTTACTTACTTTTTTATCCATCCCTAAAGCTTAAATCTTGTAGCATTTCTTCTGACTCCCTGTGGATCGACACCCTAAACTATACTATACGACCACGTAATAGTTTGGGCGTAATCAGATGGCAAGCAAAAAGATCACTCATCAAGTTCAAGAACTTCTTTAATTTGTCCAGTTCTTGACTCAAGGAGCACGAGGAGGAGGCCCCACGCCCCCGGCTGGTCCCGACATATCCAAGGCCTCTAGGTTGCCCCTACCTAGACCTTCACGTTGCTTGCACCAGTTAGTTGCTCATCCAATGTGTTCGAGTCCTCCACAGGGAGACTAGGCAGCATGGGTGCCTCCAAAACTAACTTGAACAAAGTGTTGGAGGAAAAGGATCATATAGAGACCCCGTCCTCGCTAAGATCCCTGACCAACGATTTATCTTAGGACTAAGAAGACTTTACAATTGGGGAACAATTGCCCAGATTGAAAGGGGGCCCCCTCAGGCCCATCGGCCAAGAGACTAAGGTTGTGCTTGGCCACTAAGAATTCGCAGATGAAAATTTTGAGTTTTAAGATAAAATATTAAAATATTATTTTTTAATATTATTTTTTTTTTGGGATTTGAAAAAGTTAAGAAAAAATTGAATTATTTATGATATTTTGTATGGGGATTTAGGAAAGTTGTAATGATGAGATGAGAATTTTGATTTTAAGATGAAAATTTCTAATGGCCAAGCACATCCTAAGCGTCTCCAAAACCTCTTCAAACATTGCGATGGGCTCACGAGGACCCCTTAGAGTCAGATTGAGGAAAGTTGAGAAAAAGACCACCTTAAGCTCTTCTTCCTCCCAATTGGGGGCCTCAATTTGTAGGGTGGGCATGGCACAAACAAGGGCAACGATGTTGGACACACCTTGGGAGAAGAATGGGCATAACCCCTCGCAGTTGAGAAATTGAGCCCTACCTATTCCAAGATGGCGTCTATGTCACCCAGGACAGATGATTCCTATTGGGTTGAGTCACTTGTCCCTAGCTGTGGAGTAACCTAAGAAGATTGACCGGGGCCTCTGAATGAAAAGGGAGTCCCACTCAAACTCGATGCTACTACTACTCCCTAACAACTCACTAGCCACCTCGCCCTCAATGCAAGAAGCTTTCCCATTACCCTCCACTATTGGGATAGGGGGCCTCTTCTAACCCCGGGAGTTTGATGGCACCTTTGGGGGTGCGACCAATATGACGTCACTAAATATTTCTCGATGTTGGGACTGATCAACAAGGCATTGGTCCAAACCTCCTCCAGGTGCTCGATGACCCACATATAAATCGCCCTCAACTGAGCCCTTTTTTCGACCAGATAATTCTAGAGAAAGCTCCTTATCAACTAGAACAACTCCACACACAGCTTTGACAAGGAATTCTTGATAGGTAGCCTTACAAGTAGGAAATTCCCAATTGCTCCCGGATACAAAGAAAACCCTCTTGAACCATTCCTTGACATTGGAAAAGTGAGGTTCTAGGCGGGTGGCCCAGTAAAAGGGAAGGCACAAACCATTCAAAAACATGGAGGGGTATAGGGTAACTTTCTTGGCAAACCCCTTTAAGTCAACAACACCACGGAGAGTTCCAGGAACCTCCAAAATAACGAAGTCAGGTATCTTATAAGAGCTTCTCTCTGTTTCCAAATCTGCCGCCGAAGTAACTATAGCCCAGTGGTTCTCCTTAAATTTTTGAGGGTTTTGTAAGGGCCTAGAAAAATCAGAATCTCCAAGGTTCTGGGAAGCCCCCCCGGCAGTATCGGAACCAACAATTGTGTTGAGAGAGGGCCAACTTTTTTACTTTGTAACACATTTATCATGTAAAGAATAATACTAGATATAGTCATAGGGTGTAAAAGCTCTACGCACTCTATTTAAAAATAAATAAATAAAAAGCGGGCATGTTCACTATTAAAAAATAATTTTTTCATGTAGGTCCTAGATTTACCTACTTTTTTCGAAAGGAGTGGGCAAAGCATTCACATCTTAAAATTGCCAACATCATTTTTCTTATTTAAATTTAAAAAAAATTGAAAAATCATAAAAACATAACTACATATAAAATTATATCTCGGTAATATTTAGAATTTATTTTGTTCATAAGAAATATTAAGGGATCTTTTATATTGTCATCTTTTGTTCTAATATGTAAGCTACTATATCAGATTTCATGCAAAATCTAGATATTTTGGTTTCGCATTAAACATATAATGCTATAATTGAGAGTTTAAATAAATTCTTTTCTTGCTTAATGAATTTTGGAGGATAAAATTTCTCAAATATTTTTCATATAGATCATTGATCTTAAATTTTTCTTATATTTTCATTGTGGATTCCATATTAAAAAGCCTAATATTGTATATTAAAAAACTTTGGGATACATATAATAAGCTTATTATTTTTCCTAAACTTATGTTTAATTTTAGTTTTGGAGAGGTCACATCCTTGAAAATAAATAATGTATAGAAATTATACAAAATTTTGAGACTATAAGAAAAAAATTGGAGAGAGACATCTCTATATATATTGAAATTTTAGAGAGAATATAGAGATTATAAATTTTTTAAGGGGGCCATTTTCTATATCTATATAATTATGTAGAAAATTTCGAGGGTATGTTGTATTTTTAAAAATTTTTGGGGGGGCCCTCAACTATACTGTTCCACGGTCATGCTCCCTTGGACTAGGCTTGAGAACTCTCTTGCTTTTTGCCGCCTTACAGAAGCGGGAAAGAAGCGATCATTGAACTCTTTCTTGAAGCGCGAAAGACCCCAATTCTGACTCCAGCATTATTCTCTTGGTATCCCACCATTCAAAAGCGGCGCCTTGCAACAGATAGCTGGCGTAGAGTACTTGTTGCGCCTCTGTGCAACCACATACCTCAAAAGTCCTCTCCAAGTCTTTGATCCACTTTTCAGCTTGTAGTGGATCCTCGTCTCCAGTGAAGTGTGGAGTCTTATGTGCCAGAAAGCGCTCATACGTGCACCCCGCTTGCACTCCTCCACTAGGCCCTCCCGGTAGTAGCCATGGCCCTCCTTGTTGCCAAGGCCCTCCTTGCTGCCAAGGCCCTCCTTGCTGTGGCCAAGGACCTCCAGGTTGCGGGCAAGACCCTCCTTGTTGAGACCTAAAATTTTGCTGCATAAATTCCGTCATTTGCCGTATAGCTTGGGCAATGGAATCATCTCTCTGTGTATCGTCCCGTGGCCCTTGTGTAGATTTCCTTGGTCTCACCATTTTTTTTTCCTGCCACCACCATCCATTTTTAAGAAAACGAATAAAACCCATAACATAAAACCAAACCAAAACCAAACCACATCACAAGAAACAAAAAGAAGCCAGCATACAATAACATAGCTAATTAAGCAAATATAAGCAAACTAGCTCAAATAAATTCAAAACAATTAAAATACGTCAAAAAGCAACTTTACTTAAAATAATTTTACACAACTTAAAAAAACATTCTGGTACCTCTTCTATGGGACATGTGGTTTTACCCAGAGCCAAACCGCTCTGATACCACCTGTGACGCCCCCAAATCCCCACGTACCAACACGGGGAATTCGAGACGTCCGGATGGTGACAACCCGGGTCACCATCCTATCGACGAGTGCCGAGTGTGTGCAAGTGACAAAAGTGCACGAAGAGATACGCAGCGGATAGCAAAGACATATAACTAAGTACCAGAATTTTTTCTTAATTAAAATACAAAGCGGTTCAAAACATACATAATAGAATATTACAAATACGCCAACTCCAATGCATAAGTTCCAACTCAAAACTCCGGCGGAGCCGCATCCTCGGGCTCAGCCTCCTCCTCCTCCTCGATTCCTGCACCAAAATCTACGATACTAAAAATGGTGCCGCAGGTAATTAAAATCCAAAACCCACTAGATAAAAACATATAGAACTCAAACAATATGCATGAATAAATGCCAATGCACCAAACCCATAAAACCGTATTTTTTCCACGCACGCCACCATTTGGCCCAAAAACATATTCTTTCCAAATGTCACGCCAAAAGTCCATTTGGCCCATATCCAACTCAATCCAAACAAACCGTATGCACCATGACCTCCCCTAGGGGTCATCCGCACACCCTGGCTCCTGTGCCACACCGCGGGAATCCACCACGCGCATGACACATAAACGAGCGATGCCCAGTTCCGCGCCCTGCGCGTTCGTAGCCAAGCATCCTCGAGACGAGCGATGTCCAGTTCCACGCCCCGCGTGTTCGTAGCCAAACATCCTCTAGCCCTCGCCAGCGAAGGGCCACGGAGTCGGTGCATAGAGCGATGCCCGGTTCCACGCCCGGCGTGTTCGTAGCCAAGCATCCCCTAGCCCCCGCTCCCATTGTCGCTCGGTTCCACGCCCGGCGTGTTCGTAGCCAAGCCTCGACTCAGGGGACGTCACTCAGTATTTCACGCTCCCGAGTGACCAGAGGAGCTCCACCGAGATAATACCCCATCCCGACTTGGGTCGTGGTACACACGCACCCGAAAATCCTTTTACGCCAATAAAACATGATTTTCTCAATTTAAATAAAATGCACGTGCATGCACCATGTAAATGAAATCTCAATGCACGACACAACCAACCAAGCATAAAACAACAAATCGAGCAACTCCGTCCTCCATCCATCCGACCCCCGAACTCCTCGGACTCAGTCCGGAATCAGCAAACCAACCAAATAAATTATTGTAAGAGCAAAATACATTTAAATCTAAAAGTAGAGTTTGGAAAATACTTACAGAGCTATATAGGATTTTTAGAAGGTTCGGCGCGCGGCAAACGATGGGCGGAAAGCAACGGCAACATAACAGTGCAAATGCACTGTAGCCGTGGGTCGTAAAATACCCACTTTTGACCGGGGACAAACCAAGACACCAAATTGATAGGGAATGGTCTAGGGATGTTTATGAAGCTAGTGGAAGTGAGTTTTGGCCGTGGGTGGCAACTATCATTTTGCATATATCCAGACGTAAACCTTAAATAAAATTCCCTTAAACACATCCTTAAAGTTCGTTGAACCTAAACTCTCCTATACTATAGCCTCGTTACATAATTTCTACAAAACCTTGACCTCAATCATCTTAAGCAACTTAAAGCTAATTCCTCTCCTCATTGCTACGTGAGTTCCCACCTTACAAAGATTGCTTAAACCATGACATTCCCTTCAAACCTCAACATCATACAAGCAAACCACATCACTAAAAATTCAAACCTACTACACTAAATGTTCATGTCTAATAATAGTATTCTCGATTATACCGCCTTCCTGCCACAACACATCCCTTGACCCCCTTTAAGGAAAACGAATAAAACCAACATAAAACCAAAACCAAAATCGAAACCACATAACAACAAAACAAAAAGAAACCAGCATGCAATAACATAACTAAATAAATAAAACAAGCAAACAAGCTCAAACAAATCAAAACAATTAAAACACGTCAAGAAAAGCAACTTTACTTAAAATAAATTTTAAAACACACTTTAAAAACATTCTGGTACTACCTACGGGACATGTGGTTTTACCCAGAGTCGAACTGCTCTGATACCACCTGTGACGCCCCCAAATCGCCACGTACGGACACGGGGAAATCGAGACGTCCGGATGGTGACAACACGGGTCACCACCCTATCGACGAGTGCCAAGTGTGTGCAAGCGACACATGTGCACGAAGAAATACGCAGCGGATAGCAAAGACATAAAACTAAGTACCAGAATTTTTCTTAAATAAAATACAAAGCGGTTCAAAGATACAGAATAAAATATTACAAGTCACAAATATTGTTTTAAAACCAAATACGAAGCATGAACTCCAACTCAGATCTCCGGCGGGGCCGCATCCTCGGGCTCAGCCTCCTCCTCCTCCTCGAACTCTGCACCAAAATCTACGGTACCAAAAATGGTGCCGTAGGTAAGTAAAATCCAAACACCACTAGCTAAAAGCATATTAAACTCAAACAATATGCATGAATAAATGCCAATGCACAAAACTCATAAACCATATATTTCCACGCACGCCAAAAAACCCATTTGGCTCAAAAACATATCCTTTAAACAAACCTCATCGTTATCCCCGATAATAGCCCACACATACTGTTTAAAACCAAGCCTCGTCATTATCCCAGATAATGGCCCAAACCACCATTTTCCCAGAAAATGGATCACAAGTCCTCAACACATCCTCGCCATTTTCCCAGAAAATGGCCCGTATCCGAAAACCATAAAAACCAACCGATTATGCATGCACCATGATCTCCCCTAGGGATCATCCGCACACTCTGGCTCTATGCCACACCGCAGGTAACGTCTACGCGTATGACACCTACACGAGTGATGCCCAGACTCGCGCCTCACGCGTACCTGGCCAGGCCATCCTCTAGTCCCCGCCACTAAAAGGACCACGGAGTCGACACGACAGCGTTACCGTATCGTGCGATCCGGTCGTCGCCCGGCGACAACCCAGGGGATGTCACTCAGTATTATCCACTCCCGAGTGACCAGAGGAGCTCCACCGAGATAATAACCCATCCCGGCTTGGGCTCGTGATACGCACGCACTCGAAAATCCATTTACGCCAACAAACAGGATTTTTCACAATTAAAATAAAATACACATGCATACACCATGTAAATACAAATTTCAATGCTCGAAATAAATTCAACCATAGCACAACAAATCAAGCAACTCCGTCCTCCATCCATCCGACCCCCGAACTCCTCGGACTCAGTCCGGAATCAGCAAACCAACCAAATAAATTATTGTAAGAGCAAAATATAATTAAATCTAAAAGTAGAGTTTGGAAAATACTTACAGTGCTTTAAAGGTAAATTTCTGGAAGATCAAACACCAACTTTAACTCCCAAAATAGCTTGAAAATAAATTACTAGAAATACAATTTATTTTGGGACCAAAAAGGGTTTCAAAAACAAAGGAGTTTAAAGGTGGAATTTTCGGATTTAAAGGGCTGATTTTGCTTAAACAAAAACTTAGTGATGATGGCTGGAAATGGAGACCCACGGTAAAGGAAAAATACACAAGAAACCCTAGGTAAAAACCTAGCTAAAACTCACGGCTTGGATGGCAACACACACACACGGTTTGCTTAAAAACAGGGCACGAAATATGTCTTTCAAACACAACTAGGACCTGAAATTACCAGAGGACAAAGAGGGGAAAAAAGAGCAAGAGATTGAAGCCAAAAACAGAGTATAATTTCGGTAAAAAATAGAGCATATTTTCAGCACAAAAAGGAGTATAAAGCACCCGAAAAAACCTAAGAAAAGAAGGAAACTAAGCATGGAAGTGTGGCTAAAAAAAATCAGAGCAAAGGCTCACGGATTCACCTGAACGAAACTGGAGGAAGGATTTCGGCTCAAAGGTTGAAGAAGATGCAGAAAATTTCCTAAGGAAGCAGAAGATCAACCGGCCAAACAAGAGGGGAAGAAAAGAAGATAACACTGAAAGAAATGAAGAGAAGAAGGAAGGAGAAGCAGCAGCAGCTGGACGGAAATGAAGAGAAAGAACAGAAGCAGGTGGACGGCGCTGGAGGAGAAGGAAAAGAAGAAGGAGAAGAAACCCTATGGCACTAAACGACGCCGTTTTGGGTAAGTTGAGGGGCTGGGCTGGGTAGAGGCTGGGTTTTGGGTCCGAAAATTGCAGGAAAAGAGAAATAAAGAGTCCAACCAAAAAAACAAAGAACCAAGAAATAAAAAGGTACAATAAAAATAATTAAAAGCTAAGTAAAAACACTACAACTCGATATTATTTAAGTAAAATATATATATATAACCCAACAAAAGAAATATTACAAGTAAATAAATCCAACTAAAATACAATAAATTAAAGTGAAAGAACTAATATTTTAATTAAATTAAAATATTCATTCAGTGAAAATACACGTAAAGGCGGGTCATCACAGCCAAGGTCGATTGAATTACTTCTAGTGAGAGGGTGATAAGTGTCATTGAAGGGGGAGCATCGGGAATTAGATCCCCCGATCCACTCGAAAATGAAAAGTCATGGGTACTAAACTGCCTTGCCCATCTCTAGATGTGGGATGAATACCGTTGAAAATGGGGTTTTAAGAAGACTAAATGTGAAACGTTCATGGGTGGTGAAACTCCCGCCACACATGCCTATCGAGTATTTTTGAGGTAATTGGAGGGACATATTCTTCCATGGTTGGATTACGCCCAACAAGTGGCTAGTAAGGCCCACGGCCTAGTTTTTGCTATACCACTGACTAGCACACAAGTAGGTGGAGCTCGGGGAATACAAGGAGATGGGACCGCTTTAATTGTGTCGACTGGTAATGTCGACCAGGGATCCTAACAAGGGATCATCCCAACTGCATTAAATGCAGTGACTTGTCCCCCAAAACAAGGATGGATGCCCCAAACACAAAGGGAAGGATAAAACCCTGGAAAAAGGTATAACTTGAAATATATTCTCTCCAACTCTCTATTTCTCTCACTTTCAAGCATTCACCAACTTAGGCATAGGAGGTGCTTCCTAACGCTTCGAGCCCCTCAAGCTTTCTTGCCTTAGTTAACCAGCGGAGCATGGTGTGGTATGAAACACGTCCTTAACAACCTCATTAGATCATCGTGTCACCAAACCATAATTCGTTGAATGGCAAAAAATGCCACATCATCTTTCTAATTGAAAGATATTTAAAAAAATAGTCTAAATATAAAAATCAATCCTTGTGTTTTCACACTTTTACAAAAGCTACTTAAGTTTCTAATTTTAACAATTCAGTACTTGGGTTTGAAAGCTTTTTAATTAATAGAATTATTCAGTTCTTCAAATAAAATTATTATTATTTTATATAAACCCCGTCCATCCATGATCTCCTATTAGATTCACGACCAAAGTAATTGACATTATGTGGTGCAAAAGCCAATCAAAATCCAATGTGGTTAAAAAAAAAAATGCACTTGAACTAAAATAGTGCTACCTTTGTGGTGACTTGAGCCACTACTACTAAAGTCGAATATTAGAATTATAAATATAATTAAACTAAAAACGCCACCTCTAAGCTAGTGGCTCAAACCACCACCAAAGAGGGAAATTCTAATTATAACAGTTAACATATTTTTAGGAATGTTTCTATTTTCTGTTTTTTTTTCTTTTAAATTTTCTCCTAAATTCTTAAACTTTTTTTATTTTTCAAAATGATTTTGGATTTCTTAAATTTTTTTTATTATTTTTTTTAACATGACTCATGAATTGGCATTTTTGTGCCACATGTTGGATCCATTATAATTGGATTTGAATGCCACGTGGAAATTGTGCCTTGCATCGAGAGCAAACATGTTTATTAATAGAAGATGCAAGTTAGAGATCATCAGTTCAAGTAGATGTCTAATAAGAGTTGTAAAAATGCTAAACTTCATAACCTCTCTTGTCAGGACTTTTACAAGCACAATTTTCTATATCTCTATCGTTTTCCTTATATAGAATGCACTCCTACGTGTGTTTTCTTTTCCTAAACTCAACAGGATTACCAAACCGACTTGAATCTGCTACGTAAACCCATGTTTTCCAAAACTAAATAGGATTCCCAAACCGACACAAATCTGTAGTAGTATATATGTAAACCCCAATGCAGACGGCAGACCCATCATGAAGCATTCTCACACTACTTTCCAATTTGGTCGTCTCTTTCAAAGTTGCCAAAAGCCCTACTCAAAAGAAGCTGGCTTACTTTCAAAGGGGGCTGAAAGTCGAAGTTTGCAGCAAACAAGAAGGGTTTGTGGGTACGTACTACGAAGGGACAGTCGTTGCAGAATATCCGATCAACAACACATACGCAATCTGTTACAAGAACCTCTTAACCGAAGATGAATCTCATGCACTGATTGAGGTTGTGGGTGCGGAGGAGATGAGGCCCGTGCCACCCAAAGTTAATATGGCAAAAGATATATCAGTTTGTTCAATTCGAGGAGGTTGATGCGTTTGACAACGATGGTTGGTGGGTGGGAAAGATATGCGGCAGGAAAGGAGCATCGAAGTACAATGTTTCTTTGATGTTTATGGGGTTGAGATTTTGTATCCGTCTTCTCAGTTGAGGCCTCATTTCGAATGGATCGGTGGGCAGTGGGTCTCAGCTTCTCCATCTAGGAAACGGGTGTTTTGATTCGCTCTTTCTGTTCTGTTCATCTGGTTTTGCCTTTATTATTGTGATTATGATGTATATATCTTGTAGTTTTCCTTTTATCCATTGGAGACAACCTTTTGGCATGTACTCTAATTTGCTCTTGAACTGTTGAACGTAAACTTATCTTCCAGTTTGGTTGTTTTTCATTATTTCTGTTCATAATTTGTGTTAGTTTTGCTGCATCGATGTATTCTCTGTAGGGGAGAGATTGGTCTGGTCCCAGGAAGTTTTATGGACAGAACCAAACTCCCTAAGGACTGGGTCGGTCCGGTCCCATTCGGGACAGTTCGGTCCGGTTGGTCTACTTTGGACCATTTTTTTTTAATCCAAGTGTATTTTGTTTAATACTTATGTAATTAGATTGTGATATATTTAATATATATACATATAGTATTAGTATGTTAGTATTTAGTAAATTAATAATAGTTATTAATTTATTTACTATAACTAATAATACATTAGTTCTAATACTATAACTAATAACTATATGTAATATACTAGTATTGCTATATCTCTTCAAATCCCACACAGTTTTTAGTACTCTATGTAATACTATATTAAATAATAGTAATACTCTTATTACTAAACAATAGATACAGGTAGGCCTGTTCAATGTGTGATTAAGCTGAAATATTGCATATTTCACAACTAGCATTTTGTTAATCCTTGAGCAAAATAGTGAAAATTAGTTGAGATGAATATTGCATAAAGATCGAAATTCAAATAAAAGCAATCAAACACAATTCCAAATTCTCACAAAAGGTGATCCATGACTACTCAACCCTAGGAGCTATACCCACTAAGACTGTCTCAACAATCCTTCACATAGAATTAGGGAAAATGTCTAAGAACTCATATGTGTGTGTGTAGCTACACGGTTGTGTGCTTCTCATTACTAGCCAAGATTTTTCATAGGAATTTTCAACATTAAGATTAATAATTGCTGATTCTAACTACCTCAAAATTCAAGAGACTAGCAGTTTTCACGCTAACTCTGTTTAAAGGTTGAATACTCAACTCCTAAAGTTAGGGTAACTGTTTCTAACCCCTTTACTTACGAAAGTTCACTAAGCTGCCTTTATCTTCTTCTTCACTTTTTTTTTTCTTCATTCTTTTCGAATCCTTTTTTTTTCTTTGTCTTTTTTTTTCTCTTTTTTTCTTTTATTTTTATTTTTTTTTAGCAAGGCTCGGTAGTCCCGCAGTCTACTTTTCCTGTGTTAAATCAGTGGACAGTAAATGATAAATACTACAAGTATAAGCATGTGCAAAATGTCCTTCAAACTTTTCCCTTCATTCTATATAAATCTTACCAAGTCTCATCTCAATAAGTATAGCAATCCAGTGTTTCAAACCATATATCAACAAATATGATGCATCAGAAATCATACTCTATGTTAAGGTTTGAAAATAAATCTTCACAAAATAATACTGCTCAACCACTCCACCAAGGTGCTCAAATTTCACAAAATACTAGAAATGAAGTGTGTGTTAATCATATATGTATCAATGCACATCATATTAATGCAATTTTTTTAAAAATATGTGCACACACGCTACCAACCAACTAGTGAGAGACATGGTCTTCAATGAATCGAATGAAAGAAAACAAAGTGCACAAAAATAAGTAAGTAACATGGAAAATCAATCATGTGATACAAAATGAGAGCAAAACAACAAATATAAATAAATGATAAAATGCAATTAAAGAAATAAATAAATCAATCAATCAAAATAAAAAAATTTCCTGGAGTCTTGCGCAAGCAAGATCTCTTCGTTTGGATAAAAGACAGTCATAAACGGTTTTAAACATTGTCCATTGACAGTGAAGATATTGCCATTCTTCGGATTGACAATGTCTACCGCCCCATGAGGATGAACCTCCTTTACAATGTATGGCCCACTCCATCGGGATTTCAGCTTCCCAAAAAAAAGATGTAGTCTTGAATTATAGAGGAACACTTTCTGATCAGGGACAAGATGTTTATCATGTATCTTCTTGTAATGCAAGGCCTTCATTCGCTCCTTTGCCAAGTGAGAATTGTCGTAGGCCTCCCTCCTTACTTCATCAAGCTCTGAAATCTGCAGTTTTCTTAAACATTTGGCAGCATCAAGTGAAAAGTTAATTTGCTTAATAGCCCATAAAGCACGATGCTGAATCTCAACAGGTAAATGACAAGTCCGACCATAAACCAATCTATAAGGTGACATCCCTAAGTTAGTTTTGAATGCAGTCCTATGAGATCCAATAATATAAGAGCGAAATTTATCTAAAGTAAACACAATAGCTAATAACTCTTTTTCGGTGGTGGTGTAATTTTTCTGTGCATCATTTAAAGTACGACTTGCATAATAAATGACCGAAGGCTTATTGTCCACTATTTGGCCAAGAACGGCACCAAGAGCAAAATCACTAGCGTCGGTCATAATCTCAAATGGCAAGTCCCATTGAGGAGTTTGTATAATAGGTGCAACTGTTAAGTGTTTTTTAGGATTTCAAAAGCATGCTGACACTCATCAGTCCAAACAAAAGTAGTATCATTTTGCAATAAAGTACATAGTGGTTTTGCAATACTACTAAAGCCTTGAATGAAACGCCAATAGAAGCCAGCACGACCAAGAAAAGAACGAATATCCTTCACTGTCTTAGGAATAGGCAATTGAGATATTAATTATATCTTGGCCTGTCAACCTCTATGCCACGTTCAGAAACTAAATGCCCAAGTACCAAACCACTAGTGACCATAAACTGACATTTCTCCTAATTCAACAATAAATTATTTTCCTCACATCTTTTCAACACAACAGTAAGATTTTTTAAATATACATCAAAAGATTTGCCAAATATAGAAAAATCATCCATAAAAACCTCACACGTCATCAAGCATATCATAAAAAATGCTCATCAAACAGTACTGAAAAGTAGCAGGTGCATTACATAAACAAAATGGCATTATTCTAAAAGTAAAATACCAAAGAGCCAAGTGAAAGTGGTCTTCTCTTGATCCTCTGGTGCTATGGCAATTTGATAAGAACCAGAAAAGCCATCCAAGAAAAAATAAAAAGCATTACCCGCTACTTTTTCTAAAATCTAATATAGGAAAGGTAATGGGAAGTGATATTTTCGACTGACCGAGTTCAAATTTCGGTAGTCAATACACATTCTCCAGCCCGTTACCTTCCTAGTCGGGATCAGTTCACCATTAGCATTTTCAATAACAGTTAAACCAGATTTTTTTTGTACTACTTGTGTCGGACTTACCCACCTGCTATCGAAGATAGGATAGATGATGCCCACAGCTAACAATTTCAGCACTTCATTCTTCACTACCTCTTTCACGGTAGGATTCAACCTCCGTTGTGCATCACAAACTGGTCTTGCATCTCCTTCCAGAAAAATGTTATGGGTATAAATTGAAGGGTCAATACCTTTGTTGTCTGCAATAGTCCAGCCTATCACTCCTCAATGATGTCTCAACACTGTTAATAACTCTGTTTCCTAGTTTGAAGTGAGCTGAGAAGAAATGACCACCGGAAATGTATCCTTAATTGGGCCCAGAAAAACATACTTCAAGTTCTCGGGTAGTGGCTTCAACGCTAGTATTGAGATTTCTTCTTTTGATGACTTCATGGCTCCTAGTAAATCAAGAGCTTCAAAGACTAGCCTATGCCAATTACTCGTGTAACTCACATCTGATAACTGAAGAGACCTAGTTGTCTCTATCAACTACCTTCTGATTCTGTCAACTCTAATGATGTAGGAATTGCCTCAATAAGAACCTCAGACTGCTCAAGAAAGCCATCCTCAGATGCACTCTCGGAATCAAATACTGATAATAACTCTGAAACGTCAAAATCATACACCATATCAACAGAATGCACATCTGAATCGTCGCATCTACTAGGCATCTTGCAAGCGTTGAACACACTCGTCTCCAATGTCATATTCCCAAAAGTGAGCTTCAGTACTCAACTTCGACAATTAATAAATGCATTCGAAGTAGTAAGGAATGGGCATCCAAGGATGACAACCGCTTGGTGAATAGTAGAGACTGGCTGTTGCATGTCAAGAACTACAAAATCCACTGGGTAATAAAATTTGTCCGCTTGGACCAGCACATCTTCAACTATACCTCTCAGCACTTTAACTGATCTGTCAGCAAGATGGAGGTCTTTTTCAACTCACCCAATCCCAACTGCTCATACACTGAGAATGGAACAAGTTCACACTACTCCCTAGATCAAGTATAGCTCTCCCAATACGTGACTCACCAATCATAATGGAAATGTGGGGAGAGTCGGGATCTCCAAACTTCTGAGGAGTCTCACTCAATATCAGTGCACTAACTTGTTCTGTTAGGAAGGCTTTCTTCTTCACATACAACTTCTTCTTCACTGTGCACAAGTCCTTCAAAAATTTTGCATACGAAAGCACTTGTTGTATGGCATTCAAGAGTGAAATTTTAATCTTTACTTGCTTGAAAATCTCCTGAATCTCAGTGTGATATTTGTTCTTTTGGCCAACTGCCAATCTCTGAGGATAGGGAACCACAAGTTGGTACCCCCTACTAGTTTCAGCCTCTCCACTCATATGCTTCTTTGACTCTAGCCCCACTTCCTTTAGTTCTTTCTCAGCTTCAGCTGTCTCTATTACATCTTCAGGTTTAGAAGCAACTACCTGTCTGTTATGGTCATCTCAAGTTGGGGGACTTCCTTCCTACTTCTCAAGAATGGCCTTCGCTATCTCAATAACGTCCCCTGAGACATACATGCTGTTATTGTTGCCTGTATACTTGAGGATTACACTGAGGCTATATGACACCCCCAGATTCTGCTTGGGATCGAACGGACATCTGAAGCGTCGGGACATGTAACACAAGGTTACCTACCCCCGTTCATGACATATAAGATGCAATGCTCCTAGCATGCATCTAGCATTATGTAATATTCGCAGCGGATAATTTTTTTTTTTCTTTAGCAATATTATGCACCAAACTAAAAATATCCCAAATACTTGAAACATATTTCATACATAAAGGCATACTAAATAGCCATGATCACCACACTAGTCCAAAATGGTTGTGATCAAAAGAGTACTTGAGATACAACTCCAAAAGTACAAGTAGTAACCTAAGTTAAATACTATGCCATCATCAACATCGCACCATGGCCTAGTCGACCGTGTTCAGTTGGTCGGATTCCAATTCTCCTTCGGGTCTTGTAACAAGATCTACCATTCGGGGGGAATGGTAGTTAGGACTACCACAGTGAGATTTGATTACATAAAACCTCTACACAGGTTAAATATGCATGCATGGCAGTAAAAACATGAATGCATAATTAAAGTCGTAAGTAAGCATAGCATAACTTGACATATAGCATGACATAACTGACATAACTTGAACTTAAACGTGAACTAAACTTGACTTACCATGACATGAACTTGAGCTTAAAACATAACATGGACTAGCAAAATAACATGAACGTGAAACTTGAAACATAACATGGACTTGAAATATAGCATGAACGTAAACATGCATAACATAAGTATGAACATGAAAATAACATAAACCTGAGCATAACATGAATGTGAACATAATGTGAACGTGAACATAACATAACATGAACGTGAGCTTAAACATGTCATAAACGTGGACATGAACTTGAAACTTAACGTGAACATGAGCATAACATGAACATGAGCATAACATGAACATGAGCATAACATAACATAACATAACATGAACTTGATCTGAAACTTGACTTAACATGCACTTGATCTGAAACTTGACTTAACATAAACTTGGAATCTTGCTTCTTTACTTAACATGAAATTGGACTTGAATTATGACAATCAAAAATGATTCCGTCAGTCGTTTCATCAGAAATAGTGAACAATCAGAATGATTCTATCAAGAGTATCTTAAAAACACGTACCCTAGCAATCAGAATGATTATACCAGGAGTATCTCATATTACTCTGACAATCAGAATGATTCCATCAAGAATATCTTAAAAACACGTACCCTAGCAATCAGAATGATTACACCAGGAGTACCTCATATTACTCTGAAAATCAAAATGATTCTATCAAGAGTATCTTAAAAACACGTACCTTAACAATCAGAATGATTACACCAGGAGTACCTCATATTACTCTGACAATCAGAATGATTCCATCAAGAGTATCTTAAAAACACGTACCCTAACAATCAGAATGATTACACCAGGAATACGCTGGACATAATTGACTTAAACGTAACTTGAAAGACATGACTTACTTGAGATGGAAACACTTCGTAACATAACCGAACATGTAACAGATGGCATACTTGACGTGACATACTTGCAACAGTGAATATCATATGATATGACATATATGTAACATATGGCATACTTAAATTGGCATACTTATAACATACACCATTGCATGATAGAAAAGATTGTGTAACAGATAAATATTCATGAAAGAATAAATCATTCGTAACAGATAAACATGTAATGACATGGCATGACATGGCATATATGATAACATACATACATACATACATACATAAATTGTAGTTCTCTTACTCATCATACATACACAGTAAACTGATAGTAAGTTAGAAGCTAACTTACCTCGATCGTCGCGTTCTACGAGAAACTGTAAGAGGTCATTCTAAAAGTTAGAAATTTAATTACTAACAAGTAGAAACATTAAAACAAGCTAACTTAGAGTAAAATTATCATTTTACCCTCTACATGTGGGAGAATGACCATTTTACCCCTAACTTAAGGATTTCACATCCTAATTCCAAAAATTTCCAAAATTTACATTCCTCATGTAAATTTTGACCTAAACTCAAATATTAACTCAGAAAGATTTAAAACAAATCACAACTATGGAAAACACACTATGGCCGAAACATCCATAGGCTATTTCTCTTGATTTTTATTGCAATTCCTTCCAACTTCAAAACTCATGCTTAAACCAAAATTTTGCAACAAAGATCTTCCTATTCTAAGTTTACAATCATACTTAAAACCTCCATTTAGCAAAAGATAATAATCAACACTAACCTTTTTGTAAAAAGATCCAAACACTTAATCACAAGTTTTGACCCTAAATCAAAACATCTCCAAGAATTCCAAAAATCAAATCTTACTTCTAACATATTTATAACATAATCCTAACATAAACCAT
Organism: Carya cathayensis; assembly: GCA_011037825.1. Taxonomy (NCBI): domain Eukaryota; kingdom Viridiplantae; phylum Streptophyta; class Magnoliopsida; order Fagales; family Juglandaceae; genus Carya; species Carya cathayensis. The sequence continues at coordinate 111,278 of QGSO01000184.1, forward strand.
GCTTTAAATCATCAAAATAAAGTCACCAAAATCACCAAAAATAACACTTGGAGTTTTTGATTTTACACTTAGTCCAAAAACAGAAACTTTTTCCTCAACTAGCTTTGATAAATCTCTTGATCAATAGCTTAAGAATGTGAGATCTTCGAAATAAATCATCACATGGTTTAATGATGTGTCTTAAATAGGATCCAACCATCAAACTTAAAATCACATGGCTAAAAATCAATAAACATGGATCTAATCCAAAAACATCAAATCTTAGGCCTAACCGAAATCCTCTTGCATAGAAAAATCATATCTTTGAAACTAATACTAAATATCTTCAAAATAACAACCTAACATGAAAATAAGAGATTTAGGATCATCATATAAAAATATCAAAGCCTTTAGAGTAAAATCAAACCTCGAAATATTCAAAATTCTTCAAATAAAAACTGTTTTGCTACTTCCAGTTTTCAAGTTTCTGGATCTAAGAAAATCTATCATCAAAAGCTTTATTCATGCAACAAAACTTCAATTAACACTCTTAAACACATGCTATGAACACTCCATAAAATTTTCGGACCAAGATATGTCCATTAGCTTGGTCAAAAACTCCAAAACATAACATACTCTCCAGATTCACGCCCAGAATGACCTTTCCATGGTTAAAAATACTTTTTACCAACCAAATGAGCATGGAATGATACAAAAAATATATTTAAGGAAACTATACTCAAAGAGGAACAACTTTTATGAAGGAGTCATCATGTGAAAATACTTAAAAATGGTTGAAAAGCTCCACGCAAAAAGACCCAGAAATCTACCCGAGAGAGCTCTTTTGGGTTTCTCTCTAAGAACGGGGTGAAGAAGTGATTAAAGTGAAGTAAGTGTGTCTTGCACGACTCAAGAATTCTGTAAGGGGAAGATATGGACCTTAATGACCCTTGATTGCAGGTAGATATGTGACATAAAGTGGAGAATAGTGGGGGGCAAAGGACTGCTGCAAAAGCTTTGAGGCATTGGGCTTGATGGGGGAGGGGTTTCTCCATACTATTGGGTGCATTGGGTGCAGCCAAGGGTAGTGAATGGTCTGCCATCTAGGAGAGGAAACTTATCCAATAAGCTTTGCCAAGGTGGCCAAATTCGTGGGCCTTAACCAAGTGGGCTTCAATTTGGGGTTTAAATGGGGTTTGGTTAGGGTTTGAGATGCTATCAAGCCCAAATTCAATTTTTCTTGGACCAATCAAATTTTCAAGGTTTAAAATGTTACATAAAGATGTCATAATAAGAATTTGAGAAATTAATAGCATGTGGAAGTGATTTAATCAAGTGATTAAACACAGTGCTAGAAATTGGATCAAAAAGGGTTTGAAGGCCAACTTTAGGGTTTGGGGAAACCGTTTAGGGTTTCAATTTCAACCAAGTTTTTGGGGTTTCAAATGGATTCCAACCATTTAGGATTTCACTAGGGTTGAAACCCTCTTTGATCTGGCTCAATTTGGTTGATCAGATGAAAAAGGTTTTGCTTAGGTGGCATGATCTCACACCTTGATTTCCTTCACAAATCCATCTAATGGTTCCTCTTTGTGCCAAGTGTCTAATTCTATTCATTATGTGTGGCTAAGATCTTTCCAAGTATCCAAATAAAACTTCTCTAACCTAATTTGGACATTCCACACTGTGATTTTGAAAACACTGCACTTAGTACGCTTATCGAGGTTACTATTCACTCCAAAAAAAAGCGAATTAAACTTAGTACTGAAAAATCCTAAATATTCAATTGAGCCTAGTGGTGTAGAATATAATGTATTCTGACACTTCTAACTATCTCAAACAATTAAAATCGCATTTCTGGCACCATAGCGAGTGATAACTGACTATGTTGACAGGCTAAAACCTTTGCGATTAGCCGATTCGTGAAAACTTATGGAGTTTTCACGAAGTTCCTCAAGTCTATAGAAATTCTACCATTGAATTTCTATCGGGCTATTACAGGCTGTGCTGGAAATTTCCCTTTCTCTAGAGTGCTCAAGGTCGTGCTCATCTTATTAATAATGCCACACAACTCATTTATGGCCTGAGTGTTCTGATTGTTTATGGTAGCCTGAATCTGCATGAATTGCTAAAGTGTATTGGCCATCTATGTTATACTGTCATCTAGAGACTTCTTTGCAGATGATGAAGGCTAAGAACTCTATGCAGCTACATGAGGCTGAAATCCATGAGAAGCTACAAAAGGATAGCTCTGAGAACTCTGATATGGCTGATACTAATGCTGAGGAGCACCCTGATGAAATGGCTGTTGTTGAGATGGTGGAGACCGACCAAGCTTATCATTTCTCCATGAGAAATTTGGGTGATTCCTCCACCCCAAATTATATGTGTTGGAAAAAGGCTGATTCTATGCTCTGTTAACCCAGTTAGTTGATTGCATCTGCTCAGACCCACTTTCTTGAAATACTAGCATAATCGGGCAGTCCTGGGTCTTATGGTTCGAATTAGCACATATAGAACATGCATCTACTACTTTCACAGCCTTCACTTTTTCCATTTCTATGACCTCCAGTCTTCTAGTTAATGCAGCTATTCGGGCTTGAACATCAGTGTCTTCCTTAAACTCATATCTACCCCCTCCAAAAATAGCCCTTAGTGGTTGTGCTGTTAACGACACTCGATCAGTCCGAGTGTTCCACTGTTGTGCGCTCTCTGCAAGATAATCAAAAAATGATAGTGCTTCATCGGGTTCCTTTTGTATAGGGATTTGAAAAGGTTGTAATGATTAATCTCTTCAAAAGTCATATGAAGTCTCTTACGGAAAGAAAACAACAAGCAACCCACTTTCTTTTACTTTTTATATTTTTCTACCCACATGCTTCATCTATTTATATATTAAAAAAATAGAAATCAGAAAAATATAAAAATAAAGAATAAGATATCAAAGATGTGTTATGGATGTGAAAAAAATATATAATCCAATCAAACCACAAGTTATAAATTAAGCATAAATTCATGCTATTAATCAATTTAAATCATAACTTGGATTTATGCGTCTTAATCATTTTTTCCATCTAAAACCAATAATAATGTAATGAAAGAATTAAAATATATTGGTTCTAAATGTATAAAAATATGCAATATTTCGGCTCAATCAATTAGACTTCACCTCTAACCTTAGTACAAAAGTTTAGCCAACCATGTTCATAAAAAAAGCCATGGAAATCCAATAAATATTCTCCATTAGAAAACTAAAATAAAACACAATTTAATACTAGAAAACAACTATAGGAGACCAAAAGTAGAGAGAAGATGGAGCTCAAAAGAACTCCTTGGTTTCATTCTTCATAAAAACCAACTAAGAAGAAATCATCTTCCGTTATTTCCTCAAGCCCACGTCACCCAATGTCTGGAAAACCTTCAAGTGCAGCGTCAAAAGAAACAGCCCCTCTCTCACATCCCAACGTCCAACGTGATCCTCAATTCCAAAACCCAGAAAAAATAAAAACTCCACCTATGTTGCGCCTAAACTTTAACTCAATTTAATGAACCAAAATTTAGCGCAGTTTTACCTGCAAGTATACAGGTGTTGTAGTACTTTACAGGATCGAATCCACAGGGATTGACTAATGTGAAAAATTCTCTCAAACAAATTAAAATAAAATACTAAAAGAAATGTGTAATTGAAACTAAAATGAGATTATAGAAATGATGATTTTTATCGTGACAAAACAAAACTAAAATGAGAAGCTGTATTGATGTGGAAAAAGGACTAAGGTTTCGAGGATCCGTTTAATAATTTAAAATATTGTTTCCGATCGAATTACTTCAATTAAACTAGAATAATTTTTCCATTTAATTGGAAGATTTAGCATTTAAGATCAAGAAAAATATTCACTAATGATTTAGCATGAGCGATTGATGATTAAAACACTTACAAATCTATTTGACTATCACAGGGATTTTTCAAGCATTCATTGTATTCGGAAATCACAATAAATCAAGAAAAATTTATAGATAACCAAAATATCCAATAATAAAATCATTCAATCGATCAAACTCGCAAAATAAATTTATCGTCGATCCGAAAACAATTTCCAAATCATTAAACTTCACCTCTAACCTTAGTATTCAAATTTAGCCAACCATGTTCATCACAAGCGCTATAAAAATTAAACAAACATTCACCATGTTAAAAATAAAATAACACACAAGTTAAAATGAAAACAACTTAAATCTTAAAACAGAAAAATAAAAAGAAACTCCCTTAAAACCGGTCCATGTCTGTCTCTCAAGCCCAGCGTCCTACTTCACGTCAACACCACCAGCTCCCTCCTGAACGTAAGCTCTCCACGTCCTGAAATTCCAGCTGCTTTCACAAGAGTTCCAGACCTCTCACACGTCCAAGCTCTAGCAGATGAAGACTTCTCTCCCGTCCAGTCCGTAACTATCTTCATGGAAAACCTCCTGCCATTTTCGTTAGTCCAGCATCCAACAAAGCTGCAAACCAACTCCTTCCTCAAGTTCCTCTCGCTGAACGTAAGCTCCTCTCCCCAAAAATAACAGACCTCAGCAGCCCAGCTTTCCCCTCAGCGACGGACAGAAACCAAGAAAAGAAAAACACCCGAAAAAGATGTCCGTATCTCTCTCCGTAAGCATCTCCAGCTCTCCACTCAAAACACCAGAGAAAAATAATATGGATGACCTCTTTCGTGTTGCTCTGTTTCAGGGCAAACCGGCAGCAAACGCTGCTTGAAATGAAGACTGCAGCTGCTAGTTCTTTCTCTCTCCGCTGCTGCCTTCAGTCCGATGCTCAGCTTTTTTTTTTCTGAGTTTCGTTTCTGTCCGTCCAGCCAAGAAGTCCCTTCCAGCCTTTTCCGTAAGAGCCTTCACGTCCAACTTCCTACTCCCGTAAGAGCTCTCCCAGCCAGTGCAAATGAAAAATAACAGCTCCTTACGTAAACTTGCCTCCCGCAAACCTTCTCCGTCTAAAGCCAAAAAAAAACTCCGTAAAAACTCCAACGTAAAATACACCTGCATCAGTTCGTCCGAAGTCACCGAGTGAGAGCCCCTTCCGTAAAACCTCAGTTCTCTTTCTTTCTTTTTCACCCAGTTCCGTCTCCCTTTGCTCTCTATATTTTTTTCTTTTTCCTCTTTCTTTTCCGTCAGCTTCCTTTTCGTCAAAACCGTCCCCTCTCTTCAACCCCCACAAGTCATGCCTCAAACAGCTCCTCATTTCACGCCCATCTTTTCCTCTTTCGGCCCGTCTACGTCTCTTTCTTCTTTCGGCCCCCTATCTCTTTCTTTCCTTGATTTTCCTCTCCCCAACGTCCTGGCCACACTCCAAAAATAAACGCCAGCCTCCTTTTTCTTTCCGTAAAAATTGACCAGACCAAAACAAAACAACAATCGCCGACGGAGAAAACCAGCAGTTGAATGCCTTTCTTTATTCCACGTGCTCCGTGATGTAGCTACTCTTTCAACATTTTCAGCTGCTTTTTTTTTTTATCGATGGTTTTAATTGTTGACTGCATGTGAAGTGCATGCATCTTATTTTCCTCCATTTCTTTTGCTTTCTTTGATTTTCGTCTGCTTTGCCGTAAAACACTATTTTTACTTTTCAGCTTGCTCTTACTTAATTTCAGCTCTTTTTCACACATGCTTCTTCAAAGTTTCTTTCCCGATTGCTTGTGAATTTTATTTATCCTGCAAATAAAGAAATAACACTCGAAATAAATAATAAATAAAAATAAATTATTAAAAATATATGTGAGGAAATATTATCTAATTAAATCATAGTTATAAAATTAAGCATAAACATGATATTAATCAAATAAAAATCACAACTCGATTTTATGCTTATTAACTATTTTCCCATCTAAAACCAATAATAATGTCACGAACCAGTTGAAATAAATTGGTTTTAAACAGCTAAAATATGCAATTTTCCCGCTCAAACAACCTACGGAAAGCTCAATTCTCTCCACCAGCATTCCCTTCGAAAGTCCCTCACTTCACTTTGTCCAACGTCCCACTCTAGTTTAGCCTTTCTCACTTTTTAGCTGCAAAAACTTCTTGTGTTCCCAAGCTCCCCTCCAAAAGCTCCCTTCTGCATGTTACGTCTGTTGTCAAGAAAAAAGAACAGTGACAATATTTGCTAAACCACCACACGTAAAAGGGTGGTGAGATTTTTCTATTTATAACCATTTACAGAATATAGGAAATTATTACTAATCAAATAATATCAAACGAATTACAAAGGAAATGGACAGTTGGAGTAAATGGATACAAAAGAATAGCCTATAAGCAAGGGTCAAATATGATACATATGGTAAACTATAATGGAAGGCTACGTATCCTCAACACCCCCCCCCCCCCACAAGTTGAGCATCGGATTGGAACGAACGTGAAGCTTGGATCGGAAAAATTCAAAGAGAGGTCGAGAAAAACTTTTGGTGAAGATGTCAGCAACCTGAAGGTGGGAGGGCACATACTGGATGCGAAGTTTGCCAACAAGAACGAGTTCCCAAAGGAAATGGTAATCTAATTCAACATGCTTGGCCCGCTTGTGGGAAACGGGATTAGAGCTTAAAAATATAGCACTTTTGTTGTCACATAAGAGAAGGGGCTGCTGTGGAATGAGGACCTTGAGGTCATGCAGAAGATGCGTAAGACAAAGAACTTCAGCAATAGTCATGGCAAGGGCACGATACTAAGATTCAGAGCTGGAGTGTGAGATAGTAGGTTGCTTCTTTGCACTCCAAGAAACTAGATTGTTACCAAGATAAATAAAGTAGCCGGATGTGGAACAACGAGTATCAGGACAACCAACCCAGTCAGCATCCGAATAAGCTACTAGCACACTAGGAACAGTGGATGGACAAAAGGTAAGGCCAAAGTGGAGTGTGCCCTTAACATAGCAAAGAATACGCTTGACAGCAAGAAAATGATCTGCAGTAGGGGCATCCAAAAATTGGCTGACAGAATTGACAGCATGGGCAATATCTGGACGGGTAATGGTCAAGTACTGAAGGGCGCCAACAAGAGATCGATAGAGAGTAGGATCAGAGAAAGGAGAACCATCAGTAGTCAGGTGTTGGGAAACAACCATGGGGGTGTGAACAGTTTTGCTGTCGAGCAACTGAGCACGAGTAAGAATATCTTGAGCATATTTTAAATGACTGCTAAATAGACCATCAGGAGTGGGCGAAACTTCAAGACCAAGAAAGTAACGGAGGGAGCCCAAATCCTTGGTAACAAACTCAGAATGAAGCTTGCGAGTAAAGCTGTCAAGAAGAGATGGGTTGTTGCCAATAACAATAATGTCATCAACATAAAGAAACAAATAAATAAGGCTAGACTATTGTTGAAAGACGAAAAGAGAGATGTCAGCACGGCTGCAAGAAAAACCAAGTGCGAGAAGAAAGGAGCAGAAACGCTGAAATCAGGCATGAGGAACTTGCTTTAAACCATAGAGGGCTTTCTTTAACAGACAGACATGAGTGGGAAAGCGACGATCAATATACCCAAGAGGTTGTTCCATATAAACATGTTCAATAAGGGTGCCATTGAGAAAAGCATTCTTGACATCAAGTTGCCGAAGAGGCCATTTATTTGTGACAACAATAGAAAGTACAACACGGATAGTAGTAGCTTTGACAACCGGACTGAAAGTGTCAGTGTAGTCGAGACCAGGTACCTAGGTATAACCTTTGGCAACAAGGTGAGCCTTGAGACGCTCGACGGCTCCATCCGGCAAATATTTAGTGCAAACATCCATTTAGAGCCCACGATGTTGGTGTTGGCAGGGCGAGGAACCAAAATTCAAGTACCATTTTGTTGTAAAGCTTGAACTTCTTCATTCATGGCAACAAGCCAAGCAGGATTCTTAGCAGCAGATTTGAATCCTTTTGGCTCAGTGGATGCAAGAAGAGCAAAAAGAAGTCCAGAGGAGCCCAAGACACCAAGATGCGCTGGATGACGAGTCTTGAAAATACCAGCTTTGGCTCATGTGATCATGGGATGAGAGCCCAAAGAAGAAGAGCAATCAGTAGCAGGCTCAATAGAAGGTGGATTGGAAGCCGAGGGTGGCAAAGAGGAACCTGCAAGAGAATTATCAACCTGCACAGACTCATCCACAAGGTCAGAACAAAAATTACACGAAGAGGAGCTGGATTGAGGAATGTGTGTGGAAGGAGGGGTAGGGGAATGGGGGGATGGATCAATATGGTGAAGACGCGGTTCCAAGAAATTTGAAATAGGGAGAGAGGAAAGAGGTTGGGCTTGGGAGCTAGGGATAGTAGGAAAGTGAGTTTCATCAAATTGAGCATGGCCGGTGATGTATAGCCTAGTGGTGGTGGGATCAAGACAACGAAACCCTTTATGAGAGGGACTATAACCCAAGAAAATGCAAGGAATGTTGCGGGGAGAAAGTTTGTTAAGCATATAATCATGCAAGCAAGGATAAACATGACAACCAAAAGGATGAAAATTATCATAATGCGGAGAGTAGCAATATAGAAGCTCAAAGGGTGACTTACCTCCAAGAAGTGAAGTGGGCAACCGGTTGATGATATAAGCTGCAGTGCTGAAAGTGTCAACCCAGACATGAGGAGAAAGGTGGGAGTGGAAGAGAAGGGCCAAGCCAGTTTTAGTCACATGACGATGTTTCTCTCAGCACGACCATTTTGAGCAGGTGTATATGGACAAGAGAGTTGATGATGGATGTCAAAAGTACGTAAGTGAGTTTTGAAGCAAGTGCTAGTAAATTCGGCACCTCCATCGCTTTGAAAAACCTTGATACGAGCAGAATGTTGGTTTTCCACAAATTTTTGAAATTGAAGAAAAACATCAAAGAAATCAGATTTAAATTTCAAAGGATAAAGCCAAGTGAATTGGGAATAATCGTCAATAAAAATAACATAGTAAAGAAAACCCAAATTGGATTTGATGGGGGAAGGACCCCAAAGATCGCAGTGAATAAGATCTAACACATGAGATGACCAATGTTCATTTCGGGAATAAGGCAATCGATGATTTTTTGCAAGTTGACAGGTACTACATAGTGAGGGAGAAGGCAATAAAGACGTAAGAGAAAGATGTCCTTTTTTATTTGAAAAAGAAATAACAGAATGATTCACATGGCCTAGGCGAGCATGCCATAAATCATATGAAGCACGTAGAGATTTATTTTTAAGGACAGAAATAAAGGCAGAGTTGCCGCCCTCCAGCACATATAGCCCTCTATCTCTTTTACCGGTCACCACCACCCTTCCTGTTTGACGATTCTGGACAGTAAAAAGAGCATTAGTAAATGTAACGGAGAGAGGAAAATCATACGTTAATTTACTAATTGAAAGAAGATTTTTAGTGAGATGAGGGACAACCAATACATCTAATAAGTGAATATTTGGAATAGGAGAAAGAGTACCAGTGTGGGTAATGGGTAGAGAGGCACCGTTTCCTACGATCATAGAGTCATTACCAGTGTAATTTTTGGACTGATCCAAAATAGATGGATTGGTGGTCATATGGGCCGAAGCCCCAGTGTCCAAAAACCAGTCAGCAACCTCGGGTCCAGAAAGAGAACAAGATGTGTTGAAGGCTTTGGCAAGCTGAGTAGAGGAATCAGTCCGAGCATACCGTTGGTTGTAGTGGTCAGCATAATGGCCCTCCATGCGACAAATTTGACAGTGAGGTGGTCGACGACCCTGACCAAAGTGGGTTCGTCCTCGGTTGGAAGAGTTGTTGCCGTGGGAATGAGAACAACCTTGCTGGATGCTACGAGAAGCAGAGGGAGTGCCATGGGAATTGGTGCGGCCATGATTAGTGGCTGTGAATGCCGCAGTGGTGGAGTCAGAAGACTGAAGGGATCACTGGAACAACTCAAAAATTTCTGCTTTAGAAACTAAATCTGAAAAACAAGGGAGAGGGGTGAGAACCTTCTAAGCAGTAGAAAAACTGGAAAAATCGGTGCCGAGTCCACGAAGGAACTAGTGCACTTTGTTAGCGTCCTCAACAGGTCTTCCAATGGCATCAAGCTGGTCACAAAGTATTTTGAAGGTATAGGCATACTCAGCAATGGGTTTGGTACTGTGTTTCACCATCTGCAAGTCATCCTTGAGTCGCAGTTCACGGGCTTTCAAATGATGGTTGAATGTATTCTCCAATGCGAGCCAAACGTCACAGGCAATAGAGAGACCAACAACAGCAGCGATGGCTTCCTGGGTGAGAGAGGAGAGCAGAGGACAGAGAAGCCGTTGATCGGCTGCTTTCCATGCCAGATATTTGGTGCTGAGTGTGGTAGAAGTTGCTGGTTCAAAACGGAGTGGTGGAACAAGGGTTCCATCAACGTAGCCCAGCAGGTCTTGACTCTCAAAGAGAGGAAGAAGTTGGCTTTTCCAGAGAAGATAATTGGAGGAAGAAAGCTTGATGGTGATCATGTGGATTAGAGTGTTGAAAGGAAAAAGATGAGAAGAGGATTTGGAAGCCATGGAGAATAAGGGATCGGGGTTGCTAAACCAGACGGGCTCGTGATACCATGACAATATTTGCTAAACCACCACACGTAAAAGGGTGGCGAGAGTTTTCTATTTATAACCATTTACATAATATAGGAAATTATTACAAATCAAATAATATCAAACGGATTACAAAGGAAATGGAAAGTAGGAGTAAATGGATACAAAAGAATAGCCTATAATCAAGGGTCAAATATGATACATATGGTAAACCGTAATGGAAAGCTACGTATCCTTAACAAACAAAGCCCTTTCCAACAGCTCCAGGTCTCACGCCCAGAAGGTTTTCGTGTAGTGCCCAGCAGCTCGTCCTTTCCACCTGCGTTCAAGTCCAGCTGATGTCCCAGCTCTTCGTGCTTCCTGCATCCAAAATCCAAAAAGTAATCTCCTTCAATGCCTTCCATTTTTTTCTGCTCTCTCACTCTCTTCCATTCAAGTCTGTTGCCTGACGCCCAAACGAAAGAACTAAAAAACTTTACTTTGTTTTTGTGTTGCTCCCTTTTTCTCTCAGTCCAAGTCCAAAAAAATAATGCAGCGTCCCCCCATTTTTTGAACTCCCGAAAGTCTTTTCAAGTCCCCTTTCTTCCTAGTTTTTCTCATAGCCTGTAGTCTGTGCATGTTTTGTTCTTGCCGTCCAGTTCGTCCCAGCTCTAGCCAGTCAAAGCCCTCTTTTTTTTTCTAGTTTTTCTCCTGCATCTCCTCCTTTTCGAAAAAGAAAAGTGTGCTTTCCTTTTTGTCTGCAGAGCAACTACCAAAAAGTCTATTGCAGCGTCTTGTTTCCAAGCCAAAAAGAGCCAAATACTATTTTCATTTCTTTCCACAAAACCCAACGACCCAAAACAAGAAGTTGCATTCATATGTTTCATGGCTTCATGATTGCTCTTGTCTTTGTCTTGAATACCAATTCTTTGATATTTTTTTTTTTACAACATATCCGTCCATCTGCATGGATTTTGGGAGGAAAAGCTTATTTAAAAATCATTCTAAAAACAAGAAAGTAAAGAACATACAAAATTAGAAACTAAAAAAAATAAATTAAAATAAAAAATAGAATATCAAAGTTGTATTGTGTAGATGAGAAAATATTGCCCAATTAAATCACAGGTTTTAAAGTTAAGCATAAATCATGATATTAATCAATTTAAAATCACAACTTGTATTTATGTCTATTAACCAATTTTTCATCTAAAACCAATAACAATGTCATGAAATAGTTAAAATATATTAGTTCTAAATGTATGAAGTATGCAATATTTTGGCTCAATCATTAGGCATTAACAATTGGTGTTGTATGTGGGATCAATGATATCTTCTACACGGGAATTGGGAGAAGGATATTCTCCAAATCATGAAATCGTCTTCAAAAACCTAGATAAGATCTCCTCAACTTTGCTATTTCTTATTATTCTCTTAAAATAACAGCGAATGGTAAAAAAAAATAGAGGAAGAACACAGGGAGCCTACCGCATGTGTTGCATGTATTGTGCATGCACCATGCATGGCGTACGTAAGGGGTGCACACCCGATTGATTTCTCATCGTGCAGGACCATATGCACCACCCCTAGTAGCATGATGGGATTTGAGGAAGGCATCCCTGCATGGAGGAGATGCGACGACGATGGAGTTTTCCATCGATAACTAGCCGAATCGGAGTGCTACGCACATCGTGCATAATGCAGGCATAGAAGAAAGTAGCTGGCAAATGCCCATTCACAGGCTTCCATATGTTGGTAGGAACACCACCGACCAATATCAAAACCACCAGCAGGATAGTTCCTCAACCATGGGAGCTTATCATGTCAAGCACATGTCCACGGCAGAGAACACTCGTTGATGTGCACCTTGAAAGACCACCATCAGCCATGACCATGCCCACCGAAGTCCTCTGTCACCAGCATAGTGGTCCTTTACCATCACTAGCCACCACCTGCACCGTCGGAGCTCCCTATCACTGGCGAGGTGGTCCTCGACCACTAAAGTAGTTCACGTTGGGCACAATGTAGGTAGAGGACAGATGCTACCGAAGATCCACAAAAACCCAGAGTTCGTGTGCCGACAAGACTGCCGCCAGCCATCACCCGAGCTACTGGAGATTCCACTGTAGCTCCTCGCCAGCAGTTCTTGCCACAACGAGTTGCTACCCATTACGTGGTTCCTTGCCACAATGAGTTATCTCACCACATTGACTTCAGTCCATGCATGGTTCAATCGTCACACTTGAGTTCCACTAGTTTCTCGCCCTGATTGCTCACCCTGAGGGTGGTACTCGCTAGTGCTGACCACACGAAATGTTGCTCACTAGTTACTCAATGCACAGTGTTCCTCGCTAGTTGCTCTCCCACAAGGTGCGGCTCACCAGTTGCTCGCCTACAAAGTGCTGCTCGCCAATTGCTCACCACACAAAGTATTCCTCTCTAGTTGTTCACCACGTAGAGTGCCCCTTGCCATACATAGTATTTTCTAAGCCATACACATGAATTTTTCTTGACAATATAATCAGACACAATTAAATTAAAAAGAAAAACAAGAAGAAGAAGAAGAAGAAGAAAGAGTCGAGCTAGCCTAGCCTTCAAGAGATTAGTGAACGAACAAAAATCATCCAAAGACAAAATAATTTTCAAAAGCACTCAAGGATGAATAATTTCCCTATGCAAAGATTATTTAGCAGCAAACGATCTTAGTTATCGAGGAATTGAAAGTAGCAACTAAATTACTTTGGTTTATCTCTTTCAAACATGCTATTTTATTTTCACTAACAAATTCAGTTTTCAGATATTTTCTCAACAAAACTGCTCAGGTGCCACAAGAATCCCAATGACTACAAGGTCTGGGAATATACTTCATTGAAAATCACCTGCACGATGTGGAACATCGGCTACCTCTCAAGCATTGCTCGCCATCTTAATTGGTTGTCATCAGAATAGATTGTTCGATATCACGAGCATCCCGTGTGCTCATCATTGCCAAAGCGTGGTTGCCAACGAACATCACCCATGTTTCACTAGCCTTCACCACACTCAAGCGAGATAGCCCAAGTCTACAAACCTTAAACTTGTGATTTAGATTATTTAATATAACATGTTTATTTTTGTTGGTACGAGCAAGCTCTAGCTCCTGCCACAGAGTGCGGTCACGCTTTCTCCCACCACAGAGAGTTATGCAGTTGAGGCATCCTCCCACTACACTCGCATTGCTAGGGTTACGCAGTCGAGACACTCTCACTACACCTATCACCAGGGTTAATAGGTCGAGGCACTCTCCCGCTACACCCATCGTCAGAGTTACGCAGTTGAGATACTCTTCCATTACACTCGCATTGCCAATGTTATATGGTCGAGACATTCTCCCACTACACCCATCGTTGGGTTACGTGGTCGAGGCACTCTACCGCTATACCTATCGCTAGAATTACATGATCAATGCACTATCCCCCTATACTTGCATTGCTAGGGTTATGCGGTCGAGGCACTCTCCTGGTACACTTGCATCGCCAGGGTTACACCATGGTTAAAAAATAGTCTAAATATAAAATCAATCCTTGTGCTTTCACAAGTTTGCAAAAGCTACTTAATTTTCTAATTTTAACAATTCAGTACTTAAGTTTGAGATTTTTGTCATTGAATTATTCAGTACTTCAAATAGAAATATTATTTTTTTATATTAACCCCATCCATCCATGATCTCCTATTAGATTCACTAACAACATAATTGACATGTGGTGCAAAAGCCAATCAAAATCCAATATGTGGTAAAAAAACAAAAAGAAGAAGCACTTCAACTAATAACAAAACATTAATCAAAATTTAAAATCCAAAATGTATTAAAAATTTAAGGTGTCTCTAATATTGAGACCTTTGTGGTCATGATCATCGACTTGAGCCACTGCTACGTACCAACGAATATCAGAATTATAATTATAATTAAATTAAAAACGCCAATTTTTTATTTCTCCTAAATTTTCTCCTAAATTCTGCAACTTTTTTAGTTTTTCAAAATAATTTTGGATTTCTTAAATTTTTTTATTATTTTTGTTAAGATTCATGAGTGATGAATTGGCATTTTAATTTGTGCCACATGTTGGATCGATTATGATTGGATTTTAATGCCACGTGGAAATTGCGCCTTGAGAGCAAACATGTTTATTAATGGAAGATGTAAGTTAGAGATCATCAGTTCAAGTAGATGTCTAAGAGATCAGAGACAGCGAGATAATAGGCAAGTCGATAAAGATAAGAGTCGTAAAAATGCTAAACTTCATATCCTGTCTTGCCAGGACTTTCACAAGCACAATTTTTTATACAACATTATTTAAAATAAAAATACGTTTAGAAAATAATATAATTAAATTTATAAATTATTTTATTAAAATAGTCTTTATTTAAAATATAATTATATAAAAAGAAGGCGTTGTAATATCTCTATCATTTTCCTTATATAGAACGCACTCCTACGTGTTTTTTCTTTTCCTAAACTCAACAGGATTACCAAACCGACTCAAATTTGGTTTAGGATTCCCAAACCAACTCAAATCTGTAGTAGTATATATGTAAACCCCAATGCACACCCATCATGAAGCATCCTCACACTACTTTCCAATTTGGTCGTCTCTTTCAAAGTTTCCAAAAACCCTACTCATCAAAAGAAGATGGCGTACTTTAACAGGGGGGATAAAGTCGAAGTTTGCAGCAAACAAGAAGGGTTTGTGGGTTCGTACTACGAAGGGACAGTGGTTGCAGAATATCGGATCAACAACACATACGCAATCTGTTACAAGGACCTCTTAACCGAAGATGAATCTCATGCACTGATTGAGGTTGTGGGTGAGGAGGAGCTGAGGCCGGTGCCACCCAAAGTTAATATGGCAAAAGATGATCAGTTTGTTCCATTCGAGGAGGTTGATGCGTTTGACAACGATGGTTGGTGGGTGGGAAAGATTAGCGGCAGGAAAGTAGCATCTAAGTACAATGTCTTCTTTGATGTTTATGGGGTTGAGATTTTGTATCCATCTTCTCAGTTGAGGCCTCATCTCGAATGGATCGGTGGGCAGTGGGCCTCTGCTTCTCCATCTAGGAAAAGGATGTTTTGATCCGCTCTTTCTGTTCTGTTCATCTGATTTTGATTTTATTATTGTGATTATGATATAATATATCTTTTAGTTTTCTTTTTATCCATTGGATACAACGTTCTGGCATGTACTCTAATGTGTTCCTGAACTGTTGAACGTGAACTTCTTTTCTAGTTTAGTTGTTTGTCATTATTTCTGTTCATAATTTGTGTTAGTTTTGCTTCATCGATTATTCTCAGTCTGCATCCCCTTTATCAATTGTTTAAACAACTCCCTAAAAGAAAAATAAATCACTATGAATTTTCACGCATTTGCGAACAACTCCCTAAGTTCAACTTTAGCAATCTAGTACTCCTTGGGTTTCATATTTTCTTTTACAACTAGCTCCTTTTGTCCAACTCTCAAAAATCTCTGATCTTTAGATCCGCATGCCAATAAATTATAATTTGACATGTTTTATAAATTAAAGAGTAAATTTATATACCAAACTCCCATTTTATTATGTAAAATATGGCACTTTTATCATTCATAGATGATCTTTTATTCTTTTAAAAGGAAATATGAGGATTGATGAACAATAAAACCTTATCATTACATGATAAAAATGAAACGAAAACACTACAGACATAAAGGGATCCTACACACTAATGTACCACTTTGTGTGCCATGTGTCCCCCTATTTTTTTCTTTTTTTTTTTCCTCCCCATTCATGCTTGCCCCCTGCCCTCTCCACGTGCTCTCTCCCTAAACCGACCAAGGTGGTCATGGACCACCTCATGGTGGGTAGAAAACCCAAGCTACCACCAGCTTGGAGCTTACTACAACTCACCGTCTCCCCCTACCTTTTTTTTCTCCTCCTCCCCCATGCCCGTGCTGGCCATGGTCTGAGCCAACGGCTTGCGTGGTCGATGGTCGTCGTCAGTTGGCTATTTGTGGTGGTCAAACTTTGAGCTGGCGATGAGGGAAATGGGTGAGAAAGAGAGAGGGAAAGGGGAGGAGGGGAAATGCACGGGGAGGAGGAGGAAAAAGAGAGAGGGAAAAAAAAGGATACATGGTATTAATAAGGTACTACATCAGTGTGTGGGGTCCCTTTGTGTCTCTAGCAGTGATGGGCACTAAGGTGGATCAACTCTTAAAGATTTTTTGCAAGTTTCAAACGGGGTAATCGCAAGATTAAGAGTTAGGAAGATCAAGGAAGATAGTAAGGAAGGATGCAATTCATTTGGGATAAAGTTAGTCTGAGCCCAACACTCAAGATGGATTTGAGAGAAGGAGGTCCAATTTTTTATCCACATGGTATAAGCTACAGAAGACATGACCTAGAGTTATTGTTTGAGCCTGTTTTTATTGAATGCTTTCAATTTATTTAATTCATTTAAAAGATTTATTTTATTAGTTTAGAATAATTGGGTTTGATGATGCTTAGCTCACATATGTCTTATTTTTTATGAACTAGGGTTTTTGAGAAAGTATTGTATTTTTGGCCAGGGACTTATTGGGAAAGTTATTTTAGCAACTAGGGTTTTATAATATGCACCAAGGGGGCGCCAGCCATAGGGTTTCTTTCAGGGTGAATATTCAGCCAGTGGTATTTTTGGAATGAATGGATTTATTTTGGCTTAGGCTTTTAATTGGGGTTTCGTTTAAATACTCTTTGTAGTCTGATTTTAAAAGGTTTGGTCTAGATTTTCATATAATTTAGATTCTTGAAACGGATTTTTTAACTGATCTAGATTTTTCATTTGACTTGATTTTAATTGTGGGTTCTATTCATGCAGGTTCATATCAAGCAGCTCTCAAAATGAAATATGAATGTGGCAGTTTATAGAATTTTTCTTCACAAAATGCTGTATATAATATGTTCCTGATTGGAAGGTATTTATTAAAAAAAAAAGGGCTAAATGCAAAATCTCCTTGCGTTTTCACACGTTTGCAAAAAGCTGCTTAGGTTTCTAATTTTAACAATTTAATTTTTGGGTTTGCAACATTTTTATATTAGTCCCATCCATCCAACCATTCATATTCACAAACAGCGCTATAGCCACTTGGCATTAAAACCAATCAAAATTCAACATGTTGTACAAAAATGCACGTCAAAAACCTTAACAAAAAAGTAGTAACAAAATAAGACAAAACTTCAAAATCCAAAATTTATCAAAACTATTCAAGATTTTTCACTGACAGAAAAAGGAGCGTTATTTGCGGTAAAAATAGATTTATTTTAGCAAGAAATAATCATTTTTGTAAGAAATAATTAGCCGCAAATAAATAATTTTTTTATAATATTTTTTTGCCTAATAACGTAAAAATAAAATTTTAAAAACACAACTTAATGTCTGTTTTATAAATATGAAATATTTAGAAATTATTTTCTTTATGGAAACTATCAAGTGATCTTTTAAAATTTCATATTTTATTTTAATATCTAAGCTAGTACTGATTTATCAAATTTCATGTAAAATATTTTGGTATCACATTAAGCATAGAATAGTACAATTGAGATCTTAAATAAACTTTTCCTTGCTAAAAGTTTAGAGGATAAATCATATGATTTATCTCCACTATTTTTCATATAAATCATCAATCTTAAATAGTTTTCTTATATTTTCACTTTGAATTCTATATTAAGAAACTAAATATTATATGATAAAAAACTTTAGGATCAATGTTAATAGTTTATTATTTCTCCTAATCTTTTAATTTTAGTGAGGCCACTTCCTAAAATAGATAATATATAAAAATTAGAATTAATTAAATACTATTTAGATTTAAAATTTATAAAAATGACATCCAAGCACAAGATAATTACAAAAGCATTTTGAAACAAAATCGGCTCCAAACTTTGACAAGAACGGCACGAAATTTAGAGCAAAACTAAACGAGGACTTGCAATGTACCAGATACTATATCGAAATGGAAAATTCCAGCCGAAACGACCGAAACGGAATAGAATTTAAAACAATGATCATGCCACCTCTAGGTTGCTCAAACCACCTCCCAAGAGGTAAATATATTAGTTAATTATTTTTTTTAATAATGTTTTTATTTTTTTTCTTTACATTTGTCCTGAATTTTTTCTTAGATTTTTATTTTTTTAATCTGTTGCTCAAATGACTAACATAAGAGGGAGGTAAATTGGGTTATATTTAAAAAAATTATAAATTATAAATCAAATACACAATATAGAATATAAATAGAATACGAAGCAGCAATATATATAAAGAGTAAAGGTAAGAAAGAAGCAAACTCAGTATATTAACGAGATTCGATTCCACTACCTACTTCCTCGCCTCAAGCTACCCCTTGAAAATTTCAAATTCACTATTCAACCTCCTTCAGGTAGAGATAGAAATCTATTACACATTTGAACAACACCGCTATAAAGGATCCGTGTAGAATACCCTCTACACTTGCAATCACCTTACACGTAGTGATTCAACTATTCCCTGTGTAGAACACTTTCTACACGTACACGTGTTATACACACCCTTTTACTAATACAAGAGCTGATAGTGGGTAGATTATCAGGAAACACTCCTCAATAAGTGAAATAAGAACAATACAGCGCAAACTATATCTCTTTCAAAATGAACAAAGTTTAACGCTCAATGCTTAGAGAAGAGAGAATGAAAGCTTTGAATGAATGTTGTATGCTCTTAGTGTTGTAAATTTGAAGCTCTCAAATGATCTATTTATAGGCATATGAGACTTCATATTCAAATTTAAAAAGATTTACATGTCAAAGACAACATCATTCACTTTTCAAAAAATTCAAATAAAAGTTTCTTCTTTTTCATTTATCAAAGACAACATCATTCACTTTTCAAAAATTTCCAACTTAATATTTTTACTTTTCGCATATGACAAAGGAGTACACTTTACTTTTCAAAATTTTCAAACAAAATTATCTACCTTTTGCATAAATCAAAAAGAGCATCAATCACTTTTGAAAATATTCAAATAAAGCATACACATGTGAAAGATGACAATCAATCATCTTTCAAAATTTTCAAATTTAATTTTCAAAATATTCATGCACATGTGAAAAATATATTTTAGTGTTTTATGATAAAATATTAATTTTGAGCCTTAATCCTAATTTTAAATTTTTAAGAGATTTACAACATTACTCTATGAACTTTAATGTGAATTTGTTCCCTTCTTGCTCATGCTTGGTTCCTTGATATGCTTGATTCCATTGTATAGACAACTTGAACTTGAAACTCCTTTATTCTTTGAATTCATTTGTTATCATCAAAATCCATGTGTAGATATATAATTACATGAAACTTGAAATCTTAGGTTCAACATAATCACATTATAATAATTTTGGGTTTCTAAAAGCTTTTTATATTTTGTTATTAATTTTATTCAAATGAGTGAATTAACATTTTTGTGCTATTTTTTGGATCGATTATGCTATGGAAATGTTTCGCACTCCTGTGAATGTCAGCCACCAACTTACACTAGGAGAACAAAAAAAAAATCTAAAGAGTATTAAACGCCTCTGATG
The DNA here is from genome assembly GCA_011037825.1 of Carya cathayensis. Lineage (NCBI taxonomy): Eukaryota > Viridiplantae > Streptophyta > Magnoliopsida > Fagales > Juglandaceae > Carya > Carya cathayensis. The sequence goes on from QGSO01000184.1 coordinate 131,356, forward strand.
CTTAAGTCAAATTGTTATTATTGTGTTGTTGTGAATCCAAGAGTTAGATAGAATTACCTCGAATGTGAGTTCCCTTCAATATATATAGAACATGGGATAAAGCATTAGATCTTATGTAACAGCCCAGTCCCCTAGCTCAATCTCAACTTGAGGTCATTATTATTTGAATGGTCTGTTATTTGATAAGGAGTGGTTATCTTGGAGGGCATTTCGATGTGACCTTATCTGTGAGTTTGCCTCCTGATCAGGATCCGTCATTAATATACGAATTGGCTATTCTACAGTGTTGATATTGGTGTGTGAGCTTCGTTGGATCTTGGGCTTTTGAGGTATTGGGCTGGCTCAATTTTAGAGGAAGATCTGTGTCCTTCTAATTAATTACCATGTGAAGTCTCATCACATGAATGTGATGGGACTTTTCTTTTTCCTCCCATCACTTCATTACCTAGGAATTGTACTAATTTGCAGTTGTCTATCAACACACGTTCCTATGTCTAGGCATACATCGCTCCATCTTCACATCTCTTCAGGTGGCTTGAGGATCCATCCACATCTTTTCTATATCCTTTTTATATGCAACACGTTCCTTGGTTTTATTGGGTAATACCAAAATGACATTGTGTTCCCCAATCAATTTGCCTTTTCACCTTGCCACCCTTACCCTTTCATTCATTTTCTAACACTAACTCACTTTCTTTCATTGCGTTCCCTCCCCTCTTTACTTTCTTGCTTTCAATTTTTCTTTTCTCTCTTCTTAGAATCCCTTCTTTCTCAATGGCTTCCAACAAAACTTCACACTTTGGTGCCCGTGATGTTTGGTCCTCTTGACCCCGTGATTCTCCAAACTCCCTGAGTAAGGTTGATTGACATTGTTCCCCTGTCTTTGATGGGAACCAATGGTCAGCCACAACATCCCAAACTGAGCTAGATCTTGTTAGGAGTTGGCACAAGATTCTTGATTCTTTTGTCACTGAAATTGCCAGAATGTCTTCATGGGGTAGTTGATTCTGAAGGTTTTGTCGCTCGAGTAGCATTATATTCTTTTATGTTTTTATTGGGTTTTGCCTCCTATTCTGTCACCCCATTTGCGATGTAGTTGACTTTTTGGGGCTTGCTTCCTCGCAACTTGTTCCTAATGCCTGGAGGATTTCTATTCACCCATGGTGTTAGGCGTATAAATGGAAATCTTTGTAGCTTCTAGTCTCATACCGGCTACCAAGTGGTACATTAGGAGCGCCAATATTCTCCTGCTAAGGAGTGGCATAGGAAATTCTTTTTTGTTGTTCGAAGAGGTTGCGAATTCTCTTCAGGTGAGGTTGCCCATCATGAGTTCCCTATTCGTGAGGTGTGGGTCCATGTTCCAAAGGATCATGACTTCACCATTATTCTTTCCTATCAAGAGGAGGCCAATTTGCACTTAGTTTATGCTGGGGTGGAACAAAACGATAGTGCCACTTGGTCAAATGTACTTCTCACCCATGCCAATATCAACAAGTTCTTAGTTTCCCCTAATCAGACTCATGTTTTCGATTGCTAGTTCGTGGGTGCCCTTTCTTGTTCTCGTGGGCAGAAGATGGGGACCTCAACCCCTTCGTGGCAGAAGGATAAGAAGCCTCATGTGGATCTTAGCTTCGTTCAAAGTGAGACTAAGTTATCCGATGAGTCAAGTTCTACCGGGGAAAGACCTGTCCAGGCTTCTTCCCCTCCTGGGGAAAGTAGCTCCATTCACCCCTCCTCTTATTTTTCAGGCTAGCTGGAGGAAATCATTAACCAAGTCAAGGACAATTTGGCCCTAGTGTTGGAAGGCGAGTCCTATATGGTTCCTGGTCGGGGGGCCTTCCTATCAACTTCTCCTACAACAGGAGGTAAGGATGACAACTCGGGTTCCAATGAAGCTAACACTGAAGTGTCACTTCTTTTGCATTTTTAGAAACTGCCTTTAACGTTCCAACAAACTCTACTACTCCTTTTGATGACGTGGGTGAGGTGTGCTTGTTTGCTTGTGGTCATGTGGAACAGTCTAACTTCTTAGAGTGTGGTCATTTCTCCTTATATGCTCCCTCTACGATTTATTATGGTGTAACCCCCCGAGATTCCTTTTGTTTTCCTAGAATCACTTCATGAAACCTTGGGCATGGATTTTAGTAGGTGATCGGGTTTAGGGCATGGGTTATAAGCTCGGTCTCAAGTAGTTAAGAGATCACTTGTCGGCCCATCCATCAAGGCTAGCCATGTAGCCTACCAAGTCTTTGACTCCCTAGGTAGAGACAAGATGCCTGATGCCTTTTCTTTCCTAGTTCATCAAGATGCTTGACCATTTTTTTATAGCTTATATTACTATAAGAACCTTTCACTATTGTGTGATGTGTTTAAGATGTTTGATACACTTATTGGTTGTTAATTTGGACAATATTTTTTATCACTAAAAGAATTTTTGTATGTGTAATGATGTGGATAAGCGGTGACTTTGCTTGGTTTGTTACCTGGTAGATTAGTTTTACGACCAACCACCCATTTTCACTGTTTATGTAGGAGAAGAAATATCTCGTATCCTCCCTTGTTAACCGGGGGTGAGTGGAGGCACTTGGCTTTAAGTTTAGGCGGGAGATAGTTTCAACCGCACTACAAGCAAGGAGGGGAACACTTCGTTGAGTTGTTTCCTCTTTTGTTCTGCAGATGCGAGTGGAGACACTAGGCTTTAGGTTCTAGCGGGAGGTGGTCTTGACACCTCTTTTGGTGAAGAGGGAAATACTTTGTTGAGTTGTTTCCTCCTTTGTTCCTCAAGTGTGAATGAAGATACTTAGCTTTACATTTAGGCGAAAGATGGTCATGAATGTGCTATGGGTGATGAGGAAAACACTTTGTTGAGGTGTTTCCTCATTTGTTCACCGGGTGCGAGTGAAGACACTCGGCTTTAGGTTCTGATAAGAGGTGCTCTTTACTGCACTATGGGCGAGGAGGAAAACACTTCATTTAGTTGTTTTCTCCTTTGTTCACCAAGTGCAAGTGGAGACACTTGGCTTTACATTTTGGGAGGAAATGGTCTCAAACGGGCTATGGAAATGAGGGAAACACTTCACTGAGGAGGGAAACACTTCACTGAGTTGTTTCCTCCTTCATTTGCCAAGTGCGAGTACTTGGCTTTAGGTTCTGGTATGAGGTAGTTTTGACCCAACTATAGATGAGGAGCAAAACTCTTTGTTGAGTTGTTTTCTCCTTGTTTGCCAAGTGCGAGTGGAGACACTCGGCTTTATGTTTAGGCGGGAGACAGTCTCAACCATGCTATGGGCAAGGAGAGAAACACTTTGTTGAGTTGTTTCCTCCTTTGTTTGTCAAGTGTGAGTGGAGACACTCGACTTTAGGTTCTGGTGAAAGGTGGTTTTGACCGTGCTACGGGTGAGGAGGGAAACATTTCATTGAGTTGTTTCCTCCTTTGTTCACCATGTGCAAGTGGAGACACAATATGTGGGCAAGCAATCTTTTATTGCATAAGTATGATTACATAGAGGATTTTATATGAAATACTTTTTCAAGTGTTCGGTATTCCACAGGTGAGGTAATTATTTTCTTTGGGCGTCTCTGAGGTGATATGACCCTAGTCTATGGCATGCAACAACTACATACAAGCATTCCCCTTGCAGATTGAGTTTACCTATTTCTACTATAGTGACACGTGCTTCCTTTAAGACTAGATCTCCTACCTAGAAGGATGTCGGCCAAACTCTTCGATTGAAATATTACTCTGCTTTCCTCTTGCCAGCTGCTACCTTGGTCTCTGCCTCCTCTCTTTTCTCCTCGAGCAAGTCGAGACTTTCTTCCTGTGCTCCGATGTTTGGCCCTTCGCTAAAATCCTCAATTCTATGGCTTGGTATTCCCACTTCTATGGGAATCATTGCTTCACTACCATAGGTTAGGCCAAAAGGTGTTTCTCCAATCGGAGTTCTAGGGGTTGTACTAAATACCCACAATACCACAAGGAGTTCCTCGGTCCAAGCATCCTTTTTTTTTCTTCTAGTCTCTTCTTTAGTATGGTCATTACCATCATGTTCATCTCCTTAACTTGCCCATTGGCCTAAGGGTGTCTGGGGGAGGAATACTTTGACCTTTATTTTGAGTTAGGCACACCAATTTCAATATTGCTCAGAGTTGAACTACTGATCATTGTTTGAAATGATGCTCTGCATATCCGAAACCGACATATATTGATTTTCCATAGGAATCTAGTGACATTTGGCGATGTGGCGGTTGCCAATGCCTTGGCTTCTTTCCATTTTGTGAAGTAATCGACAGTAACAATTATGAACTTTGCTTCCCCTTTACTCAAAAGTATAGGACTAACTAGGTCTATGTTGGACTAAGCGATTGACCATGGAGATGTGATCAATGTCAATTTTTCTAGCGGGCAATTGGGCACTGGCGCATGTAGCTTACATTAAGCACATTTCCTGGTAAAGTATTCGGCATCCTTGAGGGCATGCAGCCAATAGTACCCAGCCCGCATAACCTTAGCAACTAGAGCTCTTCCCCCAAGTGATTTTCGTATATTCTTTCGTGCAATTCCTCTAGGACATACTAAACCTCCTCTCCCATGAAAGAAATGGTCCTGAAGCTATTGACAAACACAATGTGAAGAAGAATTATCCATGAAGAACTTTCATGTACTTTGATTTGTAATTTTTTTTATTATATGAATAATGACCCATTATATCATATTTATTATTAATTGATATATTATATTTTTTATATTGTGGGATATCATATTCATTGGTGCGTTCTAAATGTCGTTAATTAATGCAATGCGCCAGTAACATATTCGTAACAACTTTTATATTAATGTTATTAATTTAAAAAATGTGCCGGCAACGAATTAGTGGCGACATTTACAATAAGCAGCAATCCAAAAAATACAAATTGTGCATTTAGATAAACATCGTTAATAAATTCAATGTGCCGTCAACATACTATTAGTGGCATTTAAATAAATGCTACTAATTTATATGATACGCTGGCAATGTAATGTGGCGGCGCTTATGTTAACGCAACTATTTTAAAATTTGGTGTCATTTAGATAAATGTCGTTAATAAATTAGCCAAAGTGCTATTAATAGCATTTAAATAAATGCTGCCAAATTATATGATGAGCCGACAACGTACTAGTGGCAGCATTTTGATAACTGCTGTTAACTTAGGTCATTGGAGGCATTTAGATAAACGCCATTAAATTATTCAATGTGTCGCCACTAACATACTATTAGTGGCATTTAAATAAATGTCACCAATTTATATGATGTGTCGACAAATTACTAATAGCGGCTTTTATCGTAATGCCGCTATTTTAAAAAGTGGTGGCGATCAAATAAATTCCATTAACAAATTCAATGTGCTGCCACCAACGTGTTATTAGTGGCATTTAACTAAATGCCGCCAATTTATATGATGTGTTGGCAATATAGTAGCAGCGGCATTTATGGTAACACCACTAGTATATGCTAGGGGATTTCAACGATAAAGTGGCGACGTTTCGAGAAACGCTATTAATGTAGGTACCATGGCGGCATTTCAAGAAAATGCTGTTAAATTATATACAAATGCCGCTAAAGAGATTTACCAATACCGGTGTTTGCAAAAACACCAATAAATGGAAATAGCAACCTTCCATTATCGGCGAATGGTTAGGCTGGTAAAAAACCGCCACGAATTAATTGCGGCGTTTGTTTGGATAGTTGTCGGCACATAACCAACGCCAGCAATTCTGTCTTTTATCAATGATATAGTACTATAAGTACATCTTATACTATACTGATATTAGTATTAGTATAACTATCAGTGATATATATATATACCAATTAACAAACTTCCTACCCCTCTTTTATCCAATAAATCACCTTATGAGATGATTCATTCATCACCCCCTTCATATTCTCACATTCGAGTATTTGGATGTTTATGTTATGCTACTATTTTGTCTACTTATCAATCCAAATTTGATTCACGTGCTTCAAAGTGTGTATTTCTTGGATATCCTTTTGCTGTAAAAGGGTATAAACTCCTTGATTTACACACTAACACAATCTTTCTTTCCAGAGATGTCATTTTCTATAAACATCTATTTCCTTTCAAATCTAATTCTTATTCAAACAAATACCAATTAACATCTTATCTCATTTTTTTTCCTTGATTCTGTTTTTCTACCCAAACCCATCAATGAGATTAACTCCACAAATTCTGTTATTGACATTGCATCTCATTCCATACATTCTGCTGATGATTGTCCTATCCATTCATAACCATCTTCTATTATTCCACCTCTAAGGAGATCATCTCAGCACAAATATCCTCTATCATACTTACAACAATATCATTGTAATTTGTTACCATCTATTTCTGCCCTCCCTAGCTCTTCCATGTTTATAGCTACTGGTACGCAAAATTCTTGTCCTAATTCTATCTCTAAATTTTTGTCATAATATAAACTTTCCACTAGTTATCATGCTTTCACCCTTAGCTTATTATCAATCTTTGAACCTAAATTCTATCATCAAGTTGTTCAATATCCTCATTGGCGTAAAGCCATGGCAGAAGAGTTGGCTGCTCTTGAGGCAAATAACACATGGGAACTCACAGCTTTAGCTCCTAATAAGCATCCCATTGCTTGTAAATGGGTGCTTGAAATTAAATATTATTTATATGGTTCAATTGAGAGATACAAAGCCCAGCTTGTTACCAAGGGCTATACACAACAAGAAGGTCTTGATTACTTGGATGCCTTTTCTCTAGTTGCCAAGTTGACTTATGTACATTGTCTATTAGTTGTTGCTGCCATACACATTTGGCATTTACATCAACTTTATGTAAATAATACATTCCTTTATGGCTCGTTAGATAAAGAGGTTTTTATGCAATTACATCTTGGTTATGATAGCGAGGGGGAGACTTAAGTATGTCGATTGGTTAAGTCTATCTATGGACTTAAACAGGCCTTCAGACAGTGGTTTCATTTACTCAATCATTTATATGCATTCCTTTACTCAATCATGGATTCACTCAGTCGAAGTCATTGTTTACAAGGTCAATAGGTTCTTTCATCATATTGTTGGTTTATTTTGATGATATCATTGTGGCCAGCAATGATTTACAAGCAGTACAAGATTTCAAAGTGTATGCTCGCAGCCAATTTAAAATAAAGGACTTGGGCAGTCTCAAATACCTCTTGGGCCTGGAAGTAGCACATACAAACAAAGACATAATTTTATGTCAAAGACATTATGCCTTAGAGCTTCTAAGTGATGCAGGCTTACTTGCTTGTAAACTAGCACAAATTACTATGGATCCCAATCTTAGATTAGTGAAGACATCTAAAATATTTTCTCAGATCCTACAAGTTATAGGAGACTCAATCGACCAAATCTAGCTTTGGTTGTGACTAATTTGAGCCAGTTTATGGATAATAAAGTATTACATTATGTGAAGAATATAGCAGGGCAAGGTGTGTTTTTCTCTACAAATTCTGTATTACATCTAAAAGGTTTTTCAGATTCAAATTGGGCCACATGTCTAGACACTAGAAAGATCAGTTACTGGGTTTTGTATGTTTCTTGGAGATTCACTTATCTCCTGAAAATCTAAGAAGCAAACTATTGTGTCACGATCATCTGCAGAGACTGAATATCAAGCTCTTGCATCCAGTGCCTATGAAGTCAAATGGCTGATTTATTTACTCAAAGATCTTGGTGTAATACATTCTTCTCCAGCTATGTTGTATTGTGACAATAAAGCAGTCTTGCATATTTTAGTAAATCTAGTATTCCATGAGAGAACCAAGCATATAGAGATTGGTTGTCATCTTGTTAGAGAAAAGCTACAATTAGGCCTCATTTGTACACTGCATGTCTCTTCTCAGCATCAAAAAGCTTATATTTTCACCCAAGCTTTACCACCTCAACAGTTCTGTTATGTTCTTTCCAAGATGGGTGTTATGAACATTCATTCTCCATCTTGAGGGGGAGTTTTAGAGATGATGTAGTTTAGTCATAATTAACTTTCATTAGTAATATAACGTGTAAATAAACCAAGTATATATATTAGTTCTATAGTTCAATTGTATTTTGTACAGAAGGAAGAAAGTATACACGTCAAGTTTCTTTCCTTCAGTTTTGGATTCTCTCTTTTTGATCCTTTCTTCTCTGTTTCTACAAACCCGAAATAGTTTGTTCAGAAAAAGCTTCATAAAGAGTATGAAGATAAAATACTGATATCCCTTTCATTTGCTACATCAATTCCAACATTGGCTAAAGCTCGTCCATACACACATTTATATCTTAGTTCTGTCATCATTAAACATGATGCACATGAAAATATTATTTAACAATGAAACAAGGTTTGACTCTCAGCCATTGTAAATAAAAAGCAAGAATTGCATGTTCAAATTGAAGTAACTTCATCAGGTTCATACATCTAGATTCATTTACTTCATGCCAGCAGTAGTAATCATGGTTTGAACTCTTCGATAGAATTCATTTAGTCCCACGGGCAGTTCTATGTCTTTAGCAGTAGTCTCTTTCAATCCCCATTCTGCCTAGATACTTGCTGCAAAAAGATATCTTGAAAATGCCAATTATTAGTTGATCTTCATAATAATTTTTCTAACATAACAGAATATACAAACTGTAAGTGGAGACAGCTCATCAATATCTTGATGGTTGAAATAGAGAAGAATATTAGCATATAAAGTAACTTTTTTTATAATGAATTGTATTTAGGTGTTCTTTTGTATACTTCTTGTGTACATGAGCTTCGCCTACTTCATTCGTATCAATAAAATTTTCATCTTATTAAAAAAGAACACTTTTTTGACAATGAATGAAAAATTTAAACCAAGTGGGTTTTTTTTAACAAGTATAACAACCAATACAAATAAAAACAATTATAAATGGATATAGTTTTAATGAGAGAGACCGAACCAATTTGAGAGAGCTTCACAGGGTAGTGAGTGAGAAAAATTATGACAATTACATTCAACACCAACACAATACAATATATATGGCCATATTTTACCATTGAACTTCAGTGCAATCATGTGCGTCAAACATTATTCACTAGTTCAGTGCAGTTTGCAAGACCAATAATAATAATTGAAATAATGGTGCATTTAATGACTCCCAGATCATATGTATGCAATGCTCAATAAGCCATTCACACTTGATGCTAGCTTAAGTATCCATTTGTCAAATGATTACTATTCTGTTTACTTAAATGCATGGCAGGACATAAAACACATATAGGGGTATAACTAAGCATGTATGGACCAAGCCTACAGAAGGAGTAGAGACCACCTGTCAAGTGAGTGATAGGTCGTATGTCCTTCCTGTCACTTCCTTTCTTGCCACATCCTAACTTGCTCAACAAAAGCGACCAACAATTACATCATCCCATCAAATGGCTGATCAACCTTCTTCAAAAGCTCAAAAACTCAAAAAGTGCATCATGTCATACAAAACAATGTCTAGACATCGACCGGAGTCTCTTTATGAGACTCCCTCAAAGACTCCAATTTCATCAAGCGAATGTTCATCCGTTTCTCATAGTCTTGAAACCATTTCCTGAATTCTAGTAAACCAGTCTTCAGTGCCTCAAGCTTGCTCTTGTATAGATCTGCTCTATTCTTGTTCTTCTCATTCTCCTCACTAATGCGTTGATAATCTCTATTGTTGCGCAATGAAAGAGATGATTCAGGTGTGACAGAGTAGCCTAGACCTCTTGCATAACCTGATCGCTGTCCTAAAACCTCCTTGAACACCGCATTAGCTGCTTCATCGATGTTCTCATTCAGGTCTCTCTCATTCAACCTCTCAACCATCAGATTCTACATGACCAGTAAGCAACATGATTACAATTGTACAAGAGGATTTCATTTAATAAACATTAACAGATTTAACTTACATAATTGTGTTCTGCTGTTTCGGTAATAAATCTACTCTTCTTCTTTGACCAATGCACTTCTTTATAAAAAGCTACCAAATTTAGGGCTTGTTTGTGCTTAATCATCAAAGACTTTGTTAGGTATTCCAATAACATAGGCAAGAAAATTCACTTTTTTAATTGATGAATGTACTACTTAGAACATACTTTTTCCTCCATAATCCTAACAAAAGACTTCCTGCCACCTGTGTGGTTGATCAATTGTTTTTGCCTATTTTTTCTATTTCTCTTTGACAGCTCCTGTAAGTTAATTTTTGAACATTACTTCATTTTAGGGAAAGGATTGCAATGCACCAGCATATAAAAATCATAATGATTGAGTATCACAAAGAAAGAACTTAATATACATTAATATTTACCTTGAAGCCTTTGCTTGACCACCTTTCACATAACACTTCCCATACGGGCTTCTCCACCCAGGTTGTCCCACCGGAAAGCGCCTCTTCATGCGTTGCATACCCCAGATATACCTTATGCAGTTGGTGGTGGAATGCATTGTATTTTTGAGCAAGTGTGTTTGTCACACACTCACGGTGGGAACTTTTTGTCCAGTCCAACACAAAGTCAGCCTAAGCATCATATATTAGAGAAAAGAATTTTAATGAGACTTATTGTTTGCATTAATAAAAAAAATATCTGACAACCTTTCTTAAATAAATCATGGTACCCGAACACAGTCGATGAGATCATCTTTCTCCTCTTTGTCTACCATGGTCCAGCTTGCATGCCTCATGTTGGCATGAAGTCTCACAATCATTGTCACTCGTCCAGAAAAGATGGCGTAATTTTCACATGAGGGACCTCTTTGTCCATCCTTAATATTTAAGGGTATCTTTCCTAATTTACGGAGGCGTTCAAACTCCGTGCCCTTTGCTGGTCCCCGACCACGTTTTCTAGTGGCCATATCTGATCAACAAAACCCCAATATCATTAATTGCAAAAGAGCACAAATGACCAAGGGAATAAATGCCATAAATATTATAGTCATAAAGGTCAAACTTTCAACTTACCTTCAATTTCTACACTCCTATGGGCCGCATTATCATCATCCATGGTATCATCTAGGTCAACATTCAGTGATTGAGTTGAATCATCTGATGATATGTCCACTACATTATCACCTTCAATATCAACACCCCTATGGGCCGCATTACCATCATCCATGGTATCATCTAGGCCAACATTCAGTGATTGAGTTGAATCATCTGATGATATGTCCACGACATTATCACCTTCAATATCAACACTCCTATGGGCCGCATTACCATCATCTATGGTATCATCTAGGCCAACATTCGGTGATTGAATTGAATCATCTGATGATATGTCCACTACATTGTCTCGTAGATGCAATACTGGAGGTTGTGCCTGTGCGCCTCTGCCTTCATCTATTGATACTTGTCCATAGCGTCCACCTCGTCCTTCCCGTCTTCCTCTTACGGATTGCACCATTGTCAATACTGTGTGTATAGTCCTAAACTTATGACAAGGAGGAAAAATGGCTTATTAGTTTATTCCCCTATATTCATGCACAAGCACTGACTATCAGCCTCGAGAGGATTCAAAAGCAAAGAACCATGCTTACTAAATTAATCTCCCAACCTAAATCTTACAATGACTCTCGGCTGATATTCTAAAAGTGAAAACTTGAATCTATTTATATAAATAAAAATCAACATATACATAGAGGAACTTGCAGCATCGTATCATTTTATGCCTACTTTTAACCCAATCACGGTAGCGATCCATTTTACACCAATGAACTGGCACAACAAAATATTAATTCAAAACACCATAGGAACTTGCCCACTTTCTACTTCCATTTGATATTGTTAACAGGATATTAAACAAATTACGAGACACATGTGCTTGCATGGGCGAGTAGGTGAAAAAAGTTTAAGAGGTTTTAAAATGCAGAGGATAAGAATCATGTGGGCAATAAATCAGCATGGGCATGGGAGTATGCTATTTGGATTCCCACCATCGTGACTGACAGAAACTTCTCATCCATCTTTACAATATATATTTTTCCTCATCTGCAAATCCACAAAAACTAAACGAAGAGTACCTACCGATTGATATACAAAGAATATTCATAAATAATAAATTGCAGCAAGTATTTTTTCTATCCTCAAACATCAAAAAATCAAGAGATGTAGGAAAAATTTTTGGGATCGAGAGATTCAGAGCAGGAGAGAGAGACAGCAAACCAGGAAAGTTCTACTGTCAGATGTGTGATCCTTCCCCTTTGTTAGAGCCCACTTTGGCAAATCTTCCAATATTTCTCCCAGACTCCCTCCACTCTGAAATGCAAATGACAAACGGCTGTACAGTATCTGTTGTAGAGTTAAAAAAAAAAGTACACCAGTACGCCTAGAAACTTGAAATTATCTCTGTTTCACGTTCCTAACCACTGTACATTATTTGTGAATCTTTCAGTTTGCCCGCCTCTGTATGTTTCCCGCGCCTGACTCATATGTGTAATATTTTTAAGCATTGACTTGAGAAAGGTGCTGGCGGGCCGTATGTTTGTTCAAATTTGTTGTTTTTAATATTGTTAATTATTAAGAAAAAATTAAAAAAAATATATTCAATTTTATTAATAGTTACCTGATTAATCATTAAATTAAAAAATTAAAATACTTAAACGGTAACTTCTTTTTTTTATAAGAAGATGTATTTTTTCTTCATCAAACTCAAACATTACAAATTTGAATCAACTCAAATAGCTTGGGAAATATAATCTGGAATTGAGTTCCACCAAATACTAATATCTTCTAGATTCCATGCAAAACGAGCCAAAGCATGAGCAACTTCATTTGCTTCCCTTCCCTTATGATAAAGGGACCAAGTTGGATACCTATGAAACATGTTTTTGATTTCTTTAATCAATCCACCCTACAATGTAGTAGAATACCCTTCCTTTTCCAACTCTTGAATTGCTAACAAAGCATCGGATTCCACTCTAAATTCTGTAATTCCAAGGGACACACACAGTTGCAGGCTCCTTAAAATTGCAAGGAATTCAATCTCCAAAGAATAAGCTACAATAGGTTCAGATTTACTAGGAGCAAATAACACCCTCCCTTCATGATCACGAAGCACAGCATCAACACCAGCCTTGCATTGATCACTAAATAGAGCACCTTCGACATTCAATTTCAAAACACCTACAGGAGGAGGTTGCCAATAGCACTTATATTTCTGTTTAGTCTTTATGGCCTCTGCTGCTGCTTTATGTTCCTGGTATAAGGTAAAAGCATGCTCTATGACTTGCTGAGTTGATAGAATGTTTCCCACATATATTCTTTGATTTCTTCTATACTTCTATACCAAAGGCCCCATGCAAGAAGGAAAAACTTCTCCAATTCTCCTGTTTTTCTTCGCTTAATAACAGAAATAGCCAATTGTGTAAATTGCATCCCGACTGTTGCTTGTGTTATGGAAGGGAAAAACTGAAATCATCAATCAATTATACAAGGACAATAAACCAGTGCATGATTTAAATCTTTATCTTCTGCTTGACACCATTGACAGGTAGCCTCTTCTAGCACTCTTCTATTTTTCAGATTCTGAAAAGTTGGAAGAATATTTTTACACACTCTCCATGCAAAGACCTTGACTCTTTGAGGAACATGCATCTTCCAAAGGTGCTTCTATAATAAATTATCATCTACAGCTTTGGAACTTTCAGCCTCATCTCTATTATGCTCCAGAGATTTGAAGAAATCATAAGCACTTTTTACACCGAAAATCACACTCTTCTCATGCTCCCATAGATGTCAGGTATGTTATCTGGAGGTAAGCGTATACTTAGTACTTCATTAGCTTCTCTTACTGGTAATACACTCCTTACCTTTTCTATATCCCAGCTGTTCTATTCTAGGCATCATAAGAGAGGGCACCATCTGTAACCCTGTTGCAGCAGGAATTTCGACCAAATTAGCTAGCAACTTTTGGTTTGGAAGCCAATAATCAGTCTAAATATTTATGGACAGACCATTGCCAACCCTCCACCTACAGCCTTTAAATAAACTGGTCTTGGTTTCCCATATACCCCTCCACACATAAGAATGATTAGCACCCAAACTAGATTCAATAAAGCTAGTGGTTGGAAAGTATCTAGCTTTAAAAATCTTATGCAGTAGGGAAGAGTCTTCATGCATTATCCTCCATCCTTGCTTAGCTAAAAGGGCCTTATTAAAACTTTGAATACTTTTAAAACCCATACCTCCTTCCATTTTTGACTCACACATCTTCCTCCAACTGACCCAGCTTAATTTTCTCTCCCCTTGTCTCTGATCCCACTAGAAACTAGCCATTAAGCCTTCAAGTTCCTAACATAGTGACTTAGGCAATTTGAAGCAACTCATAGTGTAAGTAGGTATGGACAGGGCAACAACTTTCAACAAGACTTCTTTCCCTCCTTGTGGTAAGAGTTTTTCCTTCCAACCTTGTAATTTAGACCAGACTCTATGCTTTAGAACAGAGAAGGCTTGATATTTACCTCGTCCAACCATAAGGTGGCAATCCTAAATATTTTTCATATTGCTGGAAATGAGTGACACCCCAAAACTACATGATCTCCATTCTTTGGGCTAAAGGCACATTGTGACTAAAAACCATGGAAGTCTTTGCTCTATTAATCTTCTGTCTAGAGGCTTTTTCATAGATATCAAGTCTATGTTGCAAAACTAAACAAGATTGCATGTTAGCTTTACAGAACAAAACACTATCATCTGTAAATAGTAGATGATTCAGCTTAGGAGCCCCTCTACATACTCGAATTCCTTCAATCTGTTGATGCACATTTGCCTCGTTCAGCAATATTATAAGACCCTCAGTACACAATAAGAATAGATATGGAGAAATGGGATCTCCTTGTCTTAGTCCAAGAGTTGGCTGAATTGGTCTCTTGGGTTCTCAATTCACAAGGATTGAAAAAGATACAGTTGTGACACAAAACATCACCAATTGAATCCATCTTGAACTGAAGCCCATCTGCAACATCACCTCTTCAAGAAACTTCCACTCAATTTGATCATAAGTCTTGCTCATATCCAACTTCAAAGACATGAAGCCATCTTTTCCACTTCTCTTCCTTCTTAAGAAGTGCACCATTTCATAGGCCACTAGAACATTATCTGTGATTAATCTACCTGGTACAAAAGCTGTTTGTGATGGTGAAATAATAGCAGGCAAAACTAACTTGAGTTTGTTAGCCAAAACCTTAGAGATTAACTTATAAATGACATTACACAAACTAATAGGCCTATAGTTAGAAACAAGCTCAAGTAGTTTCTTTTTAGGAATCAAGGTAATAAAGGTATGTTTAATCTCCAAAGGAAAAGAACCACTGTTAAGAGCATTAAGCACTGCATCAGTGACATCAACACCAACAGCAAACTAGAATTTCTGATAAAAAAAAGAGGCCATACCATCTGGTTCAGGTGCTTTTGTAGGATGCATTTCATCTAGTGCTCTCTTCACTTCCTCAGCTGTAAAAGTTGCATCAAGTTGGTCTACAATTTGAGCATCAACTCTACCACTTAGATCTTGCAAAAAATCCATATTACCCAATTCCTCAGCAGCTGCAAAAAGGGTTTGAAAATACTCAGTAATAACCCTATCTCTTGCCTCATCGACTTGCTATCTTCCAGTTGAGATTCTGTAGATTTTATGGATTAAGGAAAAAATAATGATGATTATGTGGAAATTTAAAGGTTTAGATTTCGGGTTGACTTCGTGGAATGAATTTTGGTTAGGAACTGGAGGTTTAGACTTGTGACATTGATGTTTTAGAGGAATTATTAGGCTTGTAAATCCATTGTGGTGCTTAGTTCCTTTCGGATGTACTTGATTGGGATACAAGGCATTTGGGGCTACAAGTTTTTAAAGTGCATAGCGGAAGCATGGTTTTGGTGATATGGTAGTTTGAGATTCTTTTTGCTATTTGTATGAGATTCATGGATTATGTGGAGAGTTTGGGATTGTTATTAGGTTTTTTAATTGTATTATCGAGGTTTATACTTTGGACATGATGTGGATTTTTCGAAGTGTGATGTAATGTGCGCAAAACATGTATGAAGGTTCAAGTATTCGGGTCTTAATTATAGGTGCAACAAATTTTGAGGACGAATTTTTATTTTTAGGGGGAGAGAATGTAACACCAGGATTCAGTGCGAGACTGTTTTAAAAAAATTTTGGATTTTTATGGGTGAAAAACCCATTTGAATTTTTTAAATATATTTTATTTATTTATTTATTTTCAAGTAGAATACGGGCCTAAAATCTCTATTTCGGTGGTTTATAATTTTCTTTGAATTTGATATTTAAGTTAAAAACATTTTATAGGCTTCGATAACTTTTTTTTTTCAACAAATTGATTTGTTATTATTATTTTTATTTGATCAAGTTGAGACTCAAAACTCAAGAAAAATGGTGATTTATTAATTTCTAAAGTTTCCCTAATTGTAAGCTAAAATTTTAAAAAATTAATGTTACGTACAGTCGTGAAATGTGCAAACAATGTGCAATCGTTTTGAAAAAGAGTGGAGTTTACAATTAAAAAGTTATTTTTTTTATATAAGTCCTATATTAATTTACTTTTTTTAAAAAGATTGCACGACGTTTACACAACCACAATTACAAATATCTTTTCTCATTTTTAAAAGGAGTCCTACCCGATCACACAAAAGCCCCAGCCCGTGAGATCAATTAGACTCCCCATCGTGCAGTTCCCTTTGCATGCACCCTGTCCTTCGCATGCACGTTCCCCCTTATTTTTTTTTCCTCTAGGGTTTGAGCCTTTTTACCTCTATTTATAGATGCATTCATGTCTCTTATGATTACAGTGATACTGCAACCTAACCTCTCCCGTCGCTATCCCTGCACCCAGCACCATCACAGAACCATCCTTGCTCTTTCACGACACCCTACACGTAGGAAACACAACACGGCAGCAACCCACGCTTTGCATGCTCTTCCGCACACATCACTGCCCTGCACCAACATTTGCTAGCCAATGCCCAGTTACACAAGAGCCAACCACCGGAAACCACTCCACGCCTTTTGCCACCTAAAAACACCCCTGTTTTTAGCTATAAAAAACAGAGCATTACCAAGAAAGAAAGCCGCAGACCGAGAGCTTGAAACAGCCACCACTCCATCTCGGGAAGCCACCCCACGATCGCTAGCTCCAAACCGCAGTAAACTGCGTGGAACCACTGCTTGTCATCACCGAAAGGCCCATGTTTTTGGCTTCTCAAAACTGGGCACCTACTCCCCACCATAAGCACTGCAAACCACCACTACCGAGAGTCCACCACGTCGGGACCCCACAGAAAACCACCGTAAAGAACTTTCCAGCACCCCCAAATCCGTTACATCTCACACTCAGTCTTGCATCATTCAGCTCTGTTGCATCTCCTTGGTGTCCCCGTTTTCTGATTCTTCCATTTTAGGGGGTAAGTTTTTGCCGCCACTTTTAACTTTCTTTTGTGTGTTTTGTTTCTGATGAGAAAAGTAACTCTTTTATTTTGAATCCTAGTCTTTAGTTTTTGACTTTCAGAAGGGAATACTTTTCTTGCCATAATCTAGTTTACCATTACAGCCCATCGGTTTAACTCGTGTTGGGCTTAACCTTTTTAAGATTTGGTTTGTGTTTTAAATTACTTGGCTTGGTTAAAAATTTAGTTTATATATAAATATAAATATATATATATATATATTATTCTGTTCAAATTGCTTTAAGTTAGTCTTATTTAAGCGTGTAACTTGTTTTAAGTATCAACAATTATATTTGTATTGATAACATTTTTTTTATTTAATTTATTTTAAGTATTCTATTATTTTGTAATATGTTATGGATATTTCATGATTATCAGTACTAATTGACTTTCGTATTGAACAAAATATTTATTTGTTTATTGATTGAGTTGAAATATTGTAAATTTTTATAAATTTAGAATCAATATATTTTAATTCTTTCATTACATTATTATTGGTTTTAGATGGAAAAATGATTAAGATGCATAAATCTGAGTTGTGATTTAAATTGATACATAACATGGTTTTTACTTAATATTATAACTTATGATTTAATTGGAGAATGTTCCTTTACATGCATAACATATTTTTAATATTCTATTCTTTTTTATTTTATTTTATTTTATTTTACTTTATTTCTATTTTTTATTTTTATTTTTTTATATAGACTAAGAAATATAAAGGGACTTAAAGCGCACAACACATGCTTTTTAATTTGACATGAAACTTGGAGAAGGGCACGGCATGAAGGGTTTTTCATTTTATTTCAATTTCAACCGCACACTTCTATTTTGACTATTGGGTAGATATTGATGGAGTTTGACCTACACAACACTACTTTATCATTTGGGGAGTTCAAGACCTATACGGCAACCATTATTCTATGAAGACGTCGTCTTGGTACAAAAAGGGGGGATGCATTAATTCATTTTTTCATTGATTTAGGCGCATGCAAATAATTTCTCTTGGCATTTCAGCACACGGGGATAGAGGTGTTTGGGTCTACACTGCAGTGCCATTGAAGAGCTCCTTGAGGGGTTCAATTGCTACTACAGTCCAACCTCCTCCACTGCTTTCAATCTCCATCTCCAGTAATTTGGCTTGCCCTTTTCATTCTCTACTTTTTATTTAATTTCAATTTGAGTTTATGGTGTATTCTTGATATTTTTGGCTTAAAAGTTTGGGCATTTTATTTGCTGTTTATTTTATTTTATGTTAGTTAATTTTCTTGTTTCTTTAAGCTTCCATTAAATATGCATTACAATTACATTTTAGATTGATTATAGGTTAATTAGGACTTAAATAATTTCAGTTTATTATTTAATTTTCAGATTAATTAAAATTGTTTAGCGTAGTTGAATTTTTAATTGTTAATTTCAATTTGTTAGTTCTTTACGTTCCATTTCGATACTAAAAAAAATCCAAAATATGAATCTAGTTTATGACTAGTGCCCTTTTTATTTCCATTGCACTATTACATTCACTGTACATACCACCACTTTTGTTTGTGAAACTTTTTACCATTTTATACAAGTTTGGATTTAAGCAATTTTCCCCGAGGAGACGATCTAGGAATTTTATTTCTAATTATTACACAACATCCTCCTGCACTTGGGATAGTCTTTGTGCTACTCATTTTTGAGTGAGTCAAGTTTTTGACGCTGTTGTCGGGGATAGTTGTCGAATTTCAATTTAAACTTGTTATTTTTTATTTTTTATTCTTCACTATCTTATCTCTGATTACACATTTCATTTGCCATCTACCACTCAGTTGCTTGAACCTTATATATGCTATTTAGACTGATGTTTCATGTTATGGGTAAGAGAGAGTTCAAATAAGTTGCTTAGAGTTATATCGAGCATTGAAAGTAGTGTACACAGCTCGGAGATAGATAGCTCTTCTGTCTCTTCTATGAGCGAGGATATTGAAATTGAACAAACCATGGCTGCACCTGCACCACGCACTCTTAAGGATTATTTGCAACACACTCGCACCACTACACCTTCATGCATTGTTTTTATCCGATGATGTACCTAATTTTTCTATTTAGCATGGTATGATGTTAGTGATACCTCAGTTCCATGTGATGGATTCTGAGAGTCCTTACTAGCACCTAACAAATTTTGAGTTGGCTTGCACTACTTTTATTATTAGGGTCATTACTGATGAATTTATTAGAGTTCATTTATTTCCTTTCTCTTTAAAGGATAAAGCGAACATTTGGTCTAATTCTTTGAGGCCTAATTCTATCTCTAGTTGGTCTGATATGCAGTGTGAATTCTTACAAATTGTTTTTCCTTTTTAGAGAACTCAGTTTTTGCAAGAGCAAATTAACCAATTCAATCAGAAACCTAATGAGACTTTTTAGGTCAGTTGGGAAAAATTTAAAGATTTGGTGAATATATGTCCACATCATGGTTTTGAATCTTGGAGGTTGGTGAGCTATTTTTACACTGGTCACACTCACAATGCAAGCAGTTTGTTCAGACGATGTGCAATGGAGAATTCTTTAGCAAGGAACCTGATAAAGCACTATCATTTTTTGATTATCTTGCCGAGAGCGCACAATATGGAACACTCGGACTGATTGAGTGCCACTAATAGCACAACCACTAAGGGCTATTTCTAGTAGGGGAAGATATGAGCTTAAGGAGGACACTGATGTTCAAGCCCAAATAGCTACATTAATTAGAAGACTGAAGGTCATGAAAATGAAAAAAAGTGAAGGTTGTGAAAGTAGTAGAGGCATGCTCTATATGCGCTGATTCAAATAATAAGACCCAGGACTGCTCGATTATGCCAGTATTTCAAGAAAGTGGGTCTGAGCAGATGCAATCAGCTAACTGGGTTAACAGAGCACAAAATTAGCCTTTTTCCAACACATATAATCCTGGATGGAGGAATCACCCAAATTTCTCATGAAGAAATGATTAGCCTGGCCGGTCTCCACCATCTTCGCAACAACCATTTCATCAGGGTGCTCCTCGGTACCAGTATCAGCCATATCAGAGTTATCAGAGCTATCCTTTTGTAGTGTCTCCTGGATTTCAGCCTCATGTAGCTACACAGAGTTCTCAGCCTTAATCATCTGCAAAGAAGTCTCTAGACGACAGTATGACACATATGGCCAATACACTTCAGTAATTCATGCAAATTCAGGCCACCACAAATAATCAGAATACTCAGGCCATAAATAAGTTGCGAGGCACTATTAATAAGATGAGCATGACATTGAACACTCCAGAAAAAGGAAAATTTCCAGCACAACCTCAGCCTAATCCTCAAGTATATAGGCAACAACAACAACAAGTGTATAATGTCTCAATGAACATTATTGAGACAGAGAAGACCATTCTTACTTTGAGAAGTGGGAAGGAAGTTCCCCAACTTGAGATAACCATGGACAGACAGGTAGTTGGTTCTAAACCTGAAGATGTAACAGAGACTGATGAAGCTGAGAAAGAACCAAAGGAAGTGAGGCTAGAGTCAAAGAAGCCTGTAAGTGGAGAGGTTAAAACTAGTAGGGGGTACCAACCTATGGTTCCCTATCCTCAGAGATTGGCAGCTAGCCAAAAGAACAAATATCACACTAAAATTCGGGAGATTTTCAAGCAAGTAAATATTAATATTTCACTCTTAGATGCCATACAACAAGTGCTTTCGTATGCAAAATGTTTTAAGGACTTATGCACAGTGAAGAGGAAGCTGAATGTGAATAAGAAAGCCTTCCTATTCACCTATTTTGCTCAAGGATTAGCAAAATGCTAGTTGAGAGGTGTGCTTGAGTTGAAATATTGCATATTTTTATACATTTAGAACCAATATATTTTAATTCTTTCATTAAATTATTATTGGTTTTAGATGGAAAAATCATTAAGATGCAGAAATCCGAGTTGTGATTTAAATTGATAAATAACATGGTTTTTGTTTAATATTATAACTTGTGATTTAATTGGACAATGTTCCTTTACATGCATAACATATTTTTAATATTCTATTCTTTATTTTTATTTTATTTTATTTTACTTTATTTCTAATTTTTATTTTTATTTTTTTATATAGACTAATAAATGAAAAGAGACTTAAAGGGCACGACACATGCTATTTAATTTGACATGAGACTTGGAGAAGGGCATGACATAAAGGGTTTTTCATTTTATTTAAATTTCAGCCACACACTTCTATTTTGACTACTGTGCATATATTGGTGGAGTTTGACCTACGCAACACTACTTTATCATTTGGGGAGTTCAAGACCTATACGGCAACCATTATTCTATGAAGACTTTGACTTGGGACAAAAAGGGGGGGATGCATTAATTCATTTTTTCATTGAGCGCTCTCTAGAGCTGAATTCCATTATTGATTCATGCCACACAACTATTTGGACGGAAGACAATTCTATTTCTTTGGGCATTAATTGATTCGGGTGCATGCACATAATTTCTCTTGGCATTTTAGCACACAAGGATAGAGGTGTTTGGGTCTACACTGCAGTGCTGTTGAAGAGTTCATTGAGGGGTCTAATTGCTGCTACAGTCCAGCCTCCTCCACTACTTTCAATCTCCATCTCCATTCATTTGGCTTGCTCTTTTCATTCCTTACTTTTTATTTAATTTCAATTTGAAGTTTATGCTGTATTCTTGATATTTTTGGCTTAAAAGTTTGGGCATTTTATTTGCTGTTTATTTTATTTTATGTTAGTTATTTTTCTTGTTTCTTTAAACTTCCATTAAATATGCATTGCAATTACATTTTAGATTGATTAGAGGTTAATTAGAACTTAAATAATTTTATTTTATTATTAAATTTTTAGATTAATTAAAATTGTTTAGCATAGTTGAATATTTAATTGTTAATTTCAATTTGTTAGTTTTTTACGTTCCATTTCGACACTAAAAAAAAATCTAAAAGTATGAATCTAGTCTATGACTAGTGCCCTTTTTATTTACATTGCACTTTTCCATTCATTGTACATACCCCCACTTTTGTTTGTGAAACTTTTCACCATTTTATACGAATTTGGATTTAAGCAATTTTTCCCGAGGAGACGATCTAGGAAATTTATTACTAATTATTACACGACATCGTCCTACACTTGGGATAGCCTTTGTGCTACTCATTTTTGAGTGAGTCATTTATCTTCTTCGGTATGAATTCTATTAAGTGAATATTTAAGGATATTAGGAAGTGTTGGTATTTTTGAGGTTAAGAGAATTGTTGGTTTCTTTGAGGAATTAAAATAAGCGATTTGAGTTTTTCAGGTGCGATTACAAGTTACGTGTTCAACTGGAAATTTATTTAAGTTATATGATTTTCTATAGGTGACGATTGATTATTCATTGAGCACTGTTGTGAGGAATTTTGGATAAGCTAAGAAGTTCAGGTTTGCGGAATTCCTATACTAAACTTTGCATAAAAGAATTGAACTGTGGTTGATTTTGGAAAAGTATGCATGTTTTATTATGAAAATAATTTTGATACACCTCATTAGTTGTTTTGCATTATTGATGAAATCTTGTATAAGAATAGAGTATTGTTCTGGCATGACTGGTGTAGACATGAGCTATTTTGGCATTTTATTTCTGAATTGTGCAAAAGAGAGCGAATATGAAATTTTTTGCATAAATTATATTTTTGTGATCTGATTCTGTTATGTCTTAAAAAGGTTTTGTACTCTGATATGATATGATGTGAATTCTGAAAACCTCTGGCATGACATTCTGTTTCTATTCTACTTTGATCTTACCACGGGTGTAAAACTGTGGCCTCTGTTCGGGTTGGGTGGTCTTTCCTGTGTGCACACTCGGGGCTCTAAGAATAATAAGGGAAAGATTTACATTCTGTTTCTACTCGGTTGGCCACCGAGGTTTGCACAACCCTACCACAGGGGTTAAATATGGAATTATATTCTGATGTGATGTTTCAGTTATGCTGTGCTAAAGGAACTTTGAATAAAAATATTTTTCTAAAACTTTCGTGCTGATATTTTTGATAATATGTTTTGATTTTGCATTCTAAAAGTAAAACCATTTTATTCTAAATTTTGAACTCTGTAAATGCTCATGTTTGCACACTAGTATATATTCTCTGCTTACTGAGTTGTTGATAACTCACCCCTTATCTCCAAATATTTTTCAAATAATTTTGATTGTTCAGCTGCAGAACAAGAGTAGGAAGTTCTAGCAAGGTGTACGAATCGTAGTGGAATAAGTGCCCAAGGGTACAAGTGCTTATTTGAGAGTCGTAGTTAGTAAATTGATTTATTTTTGGATATGCTGATTTGATGAGTTAAGGATATTTTCGAGTCTTTGGGGAGTTTTTAATTTATGTTATTGAGAATTTCTTTGTAGTCCCTATGAAGGAACATGAATATTTGAGTTAAGTGAATAAATTAATATTTTACGGAGTTTTCTGGATTTTATAGTTGTATTATTGAAGTTGATATTAAGTAATAAGAGCTACCTCTCTGGACCTCCGGGAATGGGGCATTACAAATGGTATCAGAGTCTATCCCAACTATAAATGTGGGACTTAAGCCGTGCCACCTACAACGGACAGGCCCCATTGAGGAGGCCGAAAATTTAAGGGGGGTAAATTGTGATACCTCCATATGATAAGATTGAATGTAGATGGTATATAAGATCTCACATTGCTTGGGAAGGAGAAGTTCTTGTTCTTTATAATGTTCCAATGGGGCTCCAATTGTATCATTGACTAGTAATGGCTATATAAATCATCACTATCACATTTAACCTCTCTAATAAACTGATCAGTGTTCTCATCACCTAGAACGTCCCTAATACAAAAGTCTACAATCGCCAACTTAAATCAAGGGTCAAGGATCGCAGCCACAAATAAAAATCTATTTATCTTCTCAACACTCCTCCAATATTTATATTTATATTTCATCCTTATTGCCATAGCATTTAATAAACTGACACTGTCAGTACAATTATGTTGCAAGTGGTTATAAAGCCCCGAGAGCTCCCCAAAGTACATGTTGTAGTGGGATATTTTGTCCCAGATATCCACAAGTTATGTCATAAAGTAACTTAAAAAATTGAATAAAATACCTGACATTGGCCCAATTAACTGTGTCTGGCACAATGAGCCCCCTTCTCCCCCCAATTGACTCTAACAATGCATACCTCAAGGCCCCATCCTCGACCTCCATCTGCTAGAACACTCTTTAATACTTTTACGCTACATCCAATAACATCATGTATGTAGAGTTCCATCGAGTTGGAACATTCAAACGCAACATACTGGAAGATGGGATCTCAAGTTGTTTAGCTATTGCCTTAAACTGGTGGAGTTGTTGGGAAAAAGCCTTCACATATCTCGCAAGGTTCCAGATTTTAGTAATGGAATCATCAACCCCCTTCAACCCCTCAAAAACTATGAGATCGATGATATGAGCATACCATCGAACATGGATAAGCTAATGCTCACGAATGATATTCTTCCTCACTGTCGTATTCTGCCTGAACCAATCAATGGTAGTTTCATTGACACTGGTATTTTCAATCATGTACAAAAGCACTTTTTTGATCCCCCAATCCTTTATACAGTCCTCCATCTCCTTGCCAATGGATAAACTCTTGTGATCAACAATTTCTTTGAAGTCGATAAACCGCTTATGCAACGTCCACTCACTGTCAATAAAGTAAGCTGCGATACACATGTAGCCAACATTTTGTATGGAGGTCTATGTATTAGTACTCTCTGGCAAGTGGCAACAAATTATTCCTTCATTGTTGCCTTCTCCTTAGCATGCCTGCATCACCGTATACCTTGAAAGCATTGGAAATCGTGGCTCAATCATGTGCACAAATTTGCAGAAGCTTGCTTTGTCAACTGTGGTAAAAGGCACCTCATAAGTGATAATCATCTCCGCTAGCATATCCCTCAACATCTTCGCATTGTATTGAGGGATTGACAGCTTTTTAATCTACGTGCCATTAGTAGTGTAGAAGTCTCGTAACTCAGCTTCATCTGATCAGTTCCCACCAACCCTTTATATATCTTATACCACTAGCAGCCCGTAAGATATGATATTAATACTAACGTGCCTTGCTTCTTCGAATGACAACCGCTTAATTTTCCATAGTAGTGGCATTGAGCCTGCGGGTTCTCACAAGCATTGGAAATTTTGGTGAAATGTTCCCATGTCCACGAATCCACTACTAGGTCGTGCTGGTCGATCAACCTCAATCTTCTTCAACTTCTCATCCTCATTAAGCATATTAACATCTTTTAGATCTATTGGGACTTGACTACTTGCATATGAGGTAGGTGCTCAAGATGGGGGTCTATGGCCCAACATACCTGTCGGCGATGCCAACGGCTATAATGATGTAGCATCCATAGTTTGCTCATCCTTGGTTTAAAATTATCTGAAACAATTAATAAACAACTGCCATTTAACATGTTATGAAAACTATCTACACATTGAAAAGGAAAAACATATGTGTATGTTTGTGGTTTAAAAACAAACCACAAAAACTGAACGTCTGCTCAAGCCACACTTGAGTGAACAATTTGTGTGAAGTTCACTCAAGCCACAATCGAAAGAGCATCGAGCAAACGTTGCCTAGAACAAAAAACCTTATTTTTTCAAAACCTAAATCCCCCAATTCTTAAATTTAACAGCCTCAAAATTGAAATCATTGAATTGCAAACAACAAATCATTGAAATAAACAACAAATCATACACATTTTACAATTTTCAAACCACAATGTGACAATTAAATGATTTTGGAATCCTAAAATTCTACAAAAAAAAAATAAATAAATAAAAATGAGTGAGTGAGTGAGTGGCTTACAAATACAATCAACTGATAAACTCCAAAAGGCGCCTCGCAGCAGCCTCAAGTGACGATAGACAGCGGGGGAGGTGAAGCACAGTGTGGATAGAAGAGAGATAAAGGGAGTTGTGCAGCCTTGTAGGTGCTATGGGCAAATGAGGGGAGAAGATGGGGGTCCTACGTTTTGGACCCCCTTCTTCACTGTCGTTCCGCTTCAAGCAGAATGACGTCATTTAGTTACTTCAATATAGGGTCTTTTGTTTTGGAGTGGAATGATGTCGTTTCAATTGGGTGATGTTTTTTAAAAACAAAAAAAGGTCGGAGTCAGAGTTCGGAGCCAACATCAACTCCGAACTCCAACTCCGACTCCGGCTAGGGGAGTTCGACTCCAAGCCTTGCCGAAATTTGGACAGAGTCGGAATTGGTCGAGTTTTTACCCATCCCTACTCTAAAACTCACCAAAATTTATATTTCTCATGTAAATTTTGTACTAAATATAAATATTTAATTAGAAAAATTTAAAACACACCATAGTTATAAGAACCAAGCATAGGCCGAAACATAAAAATGCTAAAATCCTTGATTTTGTTGTAATTCTTTCAAACTCTAACTTTTGTGCTAAAACTGAGTCATGCAACATACAAAAATCCTATGCTTTAATATCATCCTATGACATTAGCAAAACACATATCATAAAAATTACAATTTCCTTCATGCCAAAATATCAAGTCTTTTGACCATAAAGAACAACCCATGATGTTCTTGGTCTATCATTCTTTAAATCAACTCCAAAAGTTAAAAACATACTCTTATCATGTTCATAAATCAATCTTAATAAATATGATGCTTGAAAAGACAAGTCAAAGATCACAAAAAGCATAGAACATGAACGAATATTATTGGTTTGCACATTTACTCCAAAACCGAGTGCTACATATTTTGGTTTTTTATCAAACCACTAGATCTAAATTTTCCATGAAGTAAACCATCAAGAAACAATATCATATGCTTCATATTCAAGTCCTAAAATTGATATAAGCATTAAACTTAAGATCACATGGAAAAAATTGCATAGAAACACAACAAACATCGTGAGCCTTAAGTTCATATTCCAACCAGGCCTTAACATGTATAAAAATTCATTTCCTCAAGATCACAATCATAAATATTCAAAATAAATTCCTAAAGCATAGATCAAAGTCCTAAGAACAACATAGGTGAATATCAAGACCATAGGAGCATGCTTCCATAATAAAAGATCCAAACTTTCTCAAAATAAAAACTATTTTACACCACCAGTTTCCAACTTTCTAGATTTATACAAAAATCCTATTAAAAACTTTCAACATATAATAAATCCACATCAAAAGTGCATGTTAACATGTTAAATTTAAAACACAAAAATATCAAACCAATATATTGCCAAGATCTTAAAAAAAATTAAATAAATCAAAGAATTACACACTGGCCAGGTTATCGCCCAGTATGACCTTTGTATGCTTAAATAGATTTTTCGCCTAACAAACGTCTACGAAAAATCACACAAAAATACACTCAAAGATTTTTGTGAGAATATACTTATAAAGGCTTCGAAAGATTCAATAAGAAAGGCTAGAAAAATTATCTCAAGTCTCTCCTCGAGTTGTCTCCAAGAAAGTGAATCGAAAGTGACAAAAGCCTAAGGGACAAGCCATGGACGACTCATATACTACTAGAGGGACTAAGAGGGGATGTGAGGGTGACCATTTGGTGATACGTTGTTAACCAAAACCATGGACTACAACACTATTTTCTACCTTGGAGCTATCGTGTGATGGGGTGGTGGTGAG
Organism: Carya cathayensis; assembly: GCA_011037825.1. Taxonomy (NCBI): domain Eukaryota; kingdom Viridiplantae; phylum Streptophyta; class Magnoliopsida; order Fagales; family Juglandaceae; genus Carya; species Carya cathayensis. The sequence continues at coordinate 159,522 of QGSO01000184.1, forward strand.
GTGGCTGATTGCCTTCCCATCAACCATTATTTGGGGCCAACTTGGGCAGTGAAATTACATTTATGGAAGTGTAGAAACTTCCTCAAGAATCTTTGTATAGGTGGAGCTTTTTAGTGGGCCTAAATCGATTGGTTCAATAGGGTTTGCTTTGGAGTTTAGGTTTCTAACAAGTCCAAATCTAGTTTTTTTTCCAATGAAAATAATATGGTATAAAATAATGGATAAGGGTGTAATGGAATGAATTTGAATGGTTTATAGCATGTGAAAGTGATTTAATCAAGTGATTAAACACTAGGCTAAAACAGGCTATATTTAGGGGTTGGGGTAAGCATTTGGGATTTGGGGAAACAATTTAGGATTGAGTTTCACCAATGTTTTGGGATTTCAATTTGATCTCAAATATTTAGGGTTTCAGTAGGGTTGAAACCCTATTTGGTTTGGCACAAAAATAAATGGTTGGATGGAATATTGTTTGGCTTAGGTAGAAAGATCACAATACTTGATTTTCCTTCATTTCATTTACATTTCCATCTCATGACTCCTCTTGGTGTCAAGTGTCATTCATCAAGTGTGGCTAAGATCTTGCCATTTTTTCAAATAAAACTTCTCTAAACGAATTTGAAAAATTCTCACTGTGATTTGAAAACGACTAGACTATGTGCTAACATTAGTGTTACTATTCACTCCGAAAATGGTAAAAATAACTTTGCACCATAAAATCTTAAATAATTCTATGAAACTCGGAGTGCAATTTGTTTCGTAAATTTCAATGTGGCCCCCTCGACTCCCACTTAGGTTCTGGTAGGTGTTACGATGCCAAGTTGTTGGCCGCTTGGGTCAAACACCCATCACATAACAGGAAAACATAATGTGTGCTCACATGTTCAATAAATGTGTATAGTTAATTCGTAGTGAAAAAAATAAAAAGAACAATTAATTAATTCTAACAGTACTAGAAAATTTAAGTTTACAACACCATGCAAAATATCCATAAGCCACAAATCTCCCAATCCCCGACATAAAATTAATACAATCACCCAACTAAATGAAAGGAATACACCAATCAATGCTACATAAAAGGAAAGGTACCCAAGTCTTCACTCCTCAGGCGAAGCCGATCCTCCAAGTTCGTATCCGCCTTTTGCTTGGTCCACTTGGAACCGCAAGTGGGGACACTGCAGTGAGATTTTATAATCTCAGCAAGTAAAGCCAATAGAATGACACTAAAAAATACAAACATGGAAAAATGTGGACATAACACAACAATGGAAAAAAAGAGATCTTTTAGCATTACCAAAATTGTACCAAATCAATTCCTTTCTCAATAATTCTAGGAAAACCACACTCTCAAAAATCCACATTTCCATTTTTAAAGCATCCATTCAATTATGCATGCAACATGGTCTCCCCTATGGACCATATGCATACCCTGGCTCCGTTCGTCACACCACAGGTAACGATCGTACGTGTGACTTCGTAACAAGTGATGCCTAGCTCTGCGCTCGACGCATATGTGACTAGGCATCCTCTAGCCTCCGCCAACAGAGAAGCCATAGGGTCAGCACAAGAGCATTACCATCTCTTCTAAACCCGTTGTGGCTTGGCAACAACCAAGGGCACGTCAATTAGTTTTGCACGCTCCTGAGTGATCAGAGGAGCTCCACCGAGATAATGCCCCATCTTAGTTTGGGGTCGTGACATGCATACACCCACAAAAATACGTTTTTAGTCTTTTGACACCAAAACACAGTTTTTCACTTTCACAACACAATCAGGAAACATAGCACAATTAATAATTTAATCACAGGTAAATAAAAATGTAGATGCATGAACAAGCAGATATTGGATGACATGGCAATAATACATCAACCAATGGCAGAACAATAGACAGATTCATAGATTCACACATCACAACTACACGTGATTCGATTCCCAATGCTGCTTCCGACCCTTAGCCAATAATCCCAACACCAACTACAATATTATATCCTAATCAGGGCCCTCGGCCACTTAACCAATCACAACCAGATTGCAGTAAAGCACGTTTTATTTATTTTTCAATCTCAGTATTCCAAGGGTTAGTCTAGTGTTTTACTTACAAAACGAAATGGTAAATTTCTATATGATCAAGTGAGCTAACTTAAAGTATCCACGAGTGCGTGCTTGTGCATCCCTGCGAGGTGGATAATCAGTCAGTTAAACTTGATGATGACTAAAAGTTTAATTTACTAACAAAGTGACACATAACTTACTGTGGCGGCGGCGACAATGGCGATGCGTGGTGGCAGAGATGAATCTCGACATAATAGTGGAGCTAATGGTTAGATTATTTTAATTGGTGACAGATTTGACATGATGGAGGGTGGATGAAGGAAATCTCACGGTGGAGGGTGGTGGTGCACGACAGAGCAAAACCCAAAATTGGGTTTTTGCTAATGGGTTGGGGTGAAATCGAGGGAGGAGGGGAATAGGAGAGGGGGTGGTCAGACAACTGCTAGGATGCAACTGGGAGCAGTGGCTCGTGGTGATGCATGGCGGCTCCTAGGGAAAATTTTCCTAAGACTTATGGGAAGGAAAATTGGAGGGAAAGATAGAAGATGAGATGCGATTTAAGCGGATGAAGAGGTTTGGGATGGTTTTGAAGGGAAGAGTGGTTTGGCCTATTTATAGGTTGAGAGACCCACTTGGGACAAACCTCATCTTCGGCGGTAATTAGGCACACTAGGAGGTGCGCAAACCTTAGACGTGTCTAGACGTGTGACTGTGTGTGTGATAGGAATGACCAACGGTGCTCACATGGCCAAGAAGCCATTCACAATGTGTGATGAATTCGGCTTTCAACAGGGGGTTGTGGGCGGTGGACTGATGGTGGTGGAGGGGGACGAAATGATGCTAACACATGGAGTCAGCATGGTGGTGGACTCGGGTGGTGAAACAATTGACTCACTTCAAAACGAGCAGCACAAAGGCTATCCCAAGTGTAGGAGGATGTCGCGTAATAATTAGGAATAAAATTCCTAGATCGTCTCGGAAAGTGTGCTTAAAATCAACCTCATACAATGGTGGAAGATATTTACAAAGAGAAAATAAAAGTGGTGGTATGTACAATGAATGGAAGATAAAATTACTAAGATGAAGATTTTGAAAGTAGCATAATACAAGTAAAATGATAAAATAAAGAGATATGAAAAATGACTTCGGTTTCATGGAATGACTAAGGTTTCGAGGATTCGTATAATAATTTCGAATATTATCTCCAATCAATCTACTTCAATAAAACTAGAATAATGATTCCGTTTAAATGGAAGATTTAACATTTAAGGTCAAGAAAATTAATCACTAAAGATTAAGCATAAACAATTGATTATTAAAACATTTACAAATCCATTTGAATATCATAGGGATTTGTCAAGCATCCAATGTATTCAGAAATCACAATGGATCAAGATAAATATATAGATAGTCAAAGTTTCTAATAATAAAATCATTCAATCAATCAAACTCACAATATAAACTCTATTGTTGATTGGAAATAATATCTAAATCATCAAACTTCACCTCTAACCTTAGTAAAATGTAAGAAAAATAAATAACATATGTTAAATAAGGAAACCGAAATTAACAAGAGCTGGAGAGGAGGCTACAAGTAGAGGAGGAATGGTGGACCCTCGACAGTGGTGTCACGCCACTATGCTGTCCTCCTCTCCTTGCCTGAGCTCCCTCTCAAAAACAAAAGAAAACTAAGAGAAAACTAAATTACACCTATAAGAGACTCCCCTACAACTCCTTCTCCTCTCTCTTTTTTAGCTATTTCGTGCATCCAAAAGAAGGAAAGGAAACAAAAATAAATCTCCTAGCTGCATGTATCCATCCAAAAGTAAGAGAAGCGTGCATGAACAGAGGACTGCAACATCTTACGTGAACCAAGAAAAAAAAAACAGCTGCATTCCGTCTATGTCAAAAAGCTACAGTGTTCCATGTTCCCCAGCGATCTCGTGCTTCCTTCAGTTTTTTTGTCTGCACCTTCAAGCCATGCACTGCAAGTGTTTTTAACCAATGAATATTTGCTTTATTTGCATGGATCCTACCGAAGAACCAAGTAAAAAGCTAATGTGCTACCGTCCAAATGAAAAGCAATGAAAAGCAATGTGCGTCACTTTCTCATTTCAGTGTTGCCAAAAAGCTCCAGACCTCTGCCTTCCGCCTGCTCATTTCAGTCCTGCAGAAGCTGCAACTTTCTTCTATATTTTTTTTTGTGTAAGTCTATTTGAAAACTCTCAAAAGTGCCTTGCCTTCTTCTCTGCTGGTGTCTTCCATATGGTCTGATTTAATGAGGTAGACCAAGGCTGTGAAGCTTTCCATAAGTGTACTTTGACGTAGGCATGGAGCATGTTTCATTTAATTTTTGTGCGTCCATTTTCATGAAAAGCAAGAAAACTTGAAGTGGTGTGGGCTCCATGTCCGATGAAGAAAAGAAAAGTCATTGCTTGGTCTCATGGTCAATTGGTGGTCCCATATGTCCGTCCAAAGCAAAGAAAAGGTTGTCAAGACATGTTCTTTTCATTTCACTTGGTCTCATGGTCAATTGGAGGTCCCATTGAAAAATCAAAGACCAAAAAGTTTAAAACAACACTTGTCTTCTTTAACTAAGAGGGTATAATTGATCACAAATCTTGCTAGCTAGCTAGCAAGCTAGCGCATGCATGAGTAACCTGGTGCTTCGTGCCCATGCTATCAAAACATCTACATATAGGTCACAGTTAGGAGTATTATTTAAAAGCAATAAAAACAAGAAAGATAAATAATATAGATAGAAAATTAAAAATAAATTAAAAAGTAAAAATAAATTATCCAAAATATATTGTACATGCGAGAAAATATTATTCAATTAAATTACAGGTTGTAAAACTAGGTAAAAATTATTATATTAATCAATTTAAATTACAACTCGTATTTATGCCTATTAACCATTTTTCAATCTAAAACCAATAATAATGTCATGAAGTAATTAAAATATATTGATTTTAGATATATAAAATATGTGATATTTTAGCTCAAACAATAGCCATTGCCTACTAGAGGGAAGAGAAATGAGGGAAAAAAAAACAAAGGGGGAGGGAAAGAAGGGTCGTGCGGCATTGGGGGAAAGAAGGCTTCAGGGTTTTCTTCATAGGGTCAAAACGACGTCACATTGGAAGGCATCTAGGCCTCTTTGTTTCATAGCTTGGGTTCTACATGGGCCAAGCTCACAATAACAAGAGATAAAAGGTATGGGCTTGGGTCTTTAAGGCTGGGCTTCACATCCAACTCCTAAGCATCTTGAATAAATCAAAACACGTTTTGGAACAACTATCATCTAGAAAATGAAAATTGTTTTGTTGCCCATAAAGTACTAAATATTCATCTGAGACTACTGGTGCAAAATGTTTCTTATTCTCACACTCCTAAATACCTTAAATAAATAAAATCGCATTTCTGTCACCAAAGTGGATAAAAACTGACTAAGCTGACAGACTAAAACTTATGCAATTAGTCGATTCATGAGACCTTTACGGGGTTTTCACAACGTTCCTAAAGCCTAAAAAAATTCATCCACTAAATTTATAGTGGGCTGTTACAGTTACCACTAAGAGGAATAAGGATTACAAAATCAATCTCAAGGAGGGTACACTACCAGTAGACCATACAACTACCCTTTTTACCAAAAATATGAGATTAAAAAATAGTGAAAGAATTGCTTGATGCTGGAGTGGTTATAAGTAGCCAGTCCCCATTTTCTTCACCTGTACTTTAGTAAGCAAAGCTGATGGATCATAGCGCATGTGCATTGATTATAGGACACTTAATAGAGAAACAGTGAAGGATAATTTTCCCATCCTGTTATTGATGAATTGTTGAACAAGATGTGTGAAGCAACAACTTTTTCCAAACTAGACCTCAAGTCTGGATACCATCAAATTCCTGTTAGGGATGGTGATATTGAGAAAACTGCATTCAGAACACACCAAGGCACTATGAGCTTTTGGTTATGCCTTTTGGCTTAACCAATGCTCTAGACTCTTTTTAGGCCTTGATGAATGAGGTATTCCAGCATTTCTTAAGAAAATTTGTTATAGCTTTCTTTGATGATATATTGATATATAGCATGAACAAGGAAGAAAATTTATGACATTTATCAATGGTACTGAAAATCTTAGCAAAGAACACACTTTTTGCTAATAGAAGTAAGTGTAAGTTTGGTTGTGAAGAGATTGACTATCTTGGGCACTTAGTTTCTGCTAAAGGGGTAAGTGCATATCCATCCAAGATTATGGCTATGATTGAATGGCCTTTACCAAAATCCATTTAGTCTCTAAGGAGGTTCCTTGGACTAATTGGATATTACAAAAAAAAATTTTAGAAGCTATGGTTTGATTGCTAGCCCACTTACTGAATTATTGAAGAAGGATGCCTTTATTTGGGGGACTGAAGCTTCACAAGCTTTTGAGGCATTAAAACAGGCAGTAACCAATCCACCTATTTTAGCCTTTCCTAATTTTTCAGACATTTTATGAACAAGTGTGATGCATTAGGAAGGGGTATTAGGGCTATGTTGATGCAAGATGGAAGACCCTTAGTGTACCCTGAGTCATGCCTTAAAAGGCCAGGCATTGGACTTACCCACATATGAGAAAGAACTCTTAGCATTGGTGTTGGTTGTCAAGACGTTGAGACCCTACCTTTTGGGGACTACTTTTGTTATCAAAATTGGCTAACAAAGTTTAAAATTTTTGTTAGAGCAGAAGATAGAGATCCCATCACAACAGAAATGTATAAGCAAGTTACTTGAGTATGATTTTATCCTTGACTACAAGAAGGGCAAAGAGAATGTGGCTGCATATGCTCTTTCAATAAGGGATAAGGTTATGGCAGAAGAAGCAAGCTTGTTTGCTATCACAGTTTTGGATACAGTGTGGTTAGAAGAATTGAAGGCTTCTTACTTGCAGGATGAATAAGTTTATGAGATTTGCAAAAACTCACAACGAAGGTTTACTACAGATCAAACCTTTGAAGTAAAAAAAAAGGTCATTATTTAAGAAATGAAGATTAATTCTACCAGCCCTATCTCCTTTGAAGGAACAAGTGTTTCAGTTCATGCACAATAGTGCTTTTGGGGAACATTCTGTATATCAAGAATCTTTGCATCGAGCCAAGGCAACTTTTATTTAGATTGCTATGAGGGGGAACATTAAGAAGTTTATTAGAGAATGTGCAGATTGTTAAAAGTGCAAGGTGGAGAATTTGCGATTCGCTAGCTTGTTACAACCATTGCCAATTCCCACTAGATCATGGAGTGATATCTCCATAAATTTTATCAATGCCCTTCCTACCTTGAAAGGATTTTCTGTTATTTTTGTACTAGTTGATTGATTTACAAAACATGTTTTTTTTTTCACCATTATCTCATCCTTACAATGCAGCTTCAATGGTTAAGCTTTTTATTTTTCAAATCTTCATGTTACATGGTAGGCCAACAACAATTGTAATAGATAGAGATGTGACTTTTGTGATACCCCATTTTTACCTGTATTTTTATTGAATGAGTATTTTAATTTAATTAAAATATTGGTTCTTTTATTTTAAATTTATCAAATTTTAATTAGATTTATTTAGTTGTGAAATTTATTTTAAGGTGCTTTCTTTTTATTAATTATTATTTTGTATTTAAATTGCTGTTTAATTTAATTTAGTTTATTTTTGGATTTAAAATTTTGTTGTTAGTATTTACTAGTTATTTATTATATTTTAGCAAGATACTATGTTTAAATTATTATATTCAATTTATTACTTTTAAAATTGCTTTCGTTGGATCAGTTTCTGAACCCTAGATGTAAGGATTGGACCTCATTTCTTTTCCCTATCTTTTCTTTTTCTTTTTTTCCATTTTCTCTTCTTTCTCCCCATTCTCTCTCTCTCTCTCTCTCTCTCTCTCTCTCTCTCTCTCTCTTCCGTCGTTTATTTCTGTCTAGCCCAGGCCATTTCCGTTCACCGCTGTGCACTACACTGCCCCCACCATCTTCTTCCCCTCTGGCCGGTGAACACCTCCACCAAATCTCAGCCCCATCGAGCCACCGTTAGCCGCCGTAAGCCCTACCATTCCGCACAGTTTTTGAGCCGTTCCGCCACCGTCGTTCCATCTCTAGCCACCACTTCTTCATCACTTCATCACTGACCTCTTGCCAACCTAACCCACCTATTTCCATCTCCGATCCGTCGCCAACACAACCACTACAAGCTCAACTTTGTTTTGGCCATTTTTGCACTTCCACCACAGTTTTCGCCACCACTCACAGCCAACCACCACTTCCACTAGCTTCACAAACACCTATAAGCCATTCCCTACCAATCCCAAGTCTTGGTTCATCCCCATTCAAAAGTGGGTATTTTATAATCCAAGGCCACAATGTATTTTACACTGTTACGTTGGTTTCTCGCCACCTTTTGCATCTCCTTGATCCTTCAAAAAATATTTTATAGCTCTGTAAGTATTTTCTAAACTTCATTTAAGATTTAAATACATTATTGCTTTTACAATAACTTATGACTGGTTGGTTATGCTGGACTGAGCCCCAGGAGTTAGGGGTCAGATGGATTGGAGGACGGAGTTATTTATATGTTTGTTGATGTTGAGATTTGTTAGATATTTTGTGTCTTGATGTGTGCATTGCATGGAGCATGCATGATCATGTTTGTAAAAGGGAAAATTGGATTTTTTGCATAATGGCATACATGTACATTTGTTGAATATTGAAAATTGGGTTTTAACGTGTAAATAGATTTTTGGGTGCGTGTGTATCACGACTCCAAGACGAGATGGGGCATTATTTCGGTAGAGCTCCTTTGGTCACTCGGGAGTGCAATATACTGAGTGACGTCCCCTAGGTTGTCGTTGGGCGACAAAGCGAGCGGACATGATGGTAACGCTCTCGTACCTACTCCTTGGCCCCTCTGCTAACGGGGGCTAGAGGATGCTTGGTTACGTACTCACTAGACGCGGAACTGGGCATCGCTCGTTATGAAGTTTATCATAGTCGTTACCCATGGTGTGACGAAGGGAGCTAGGGTGTGCGAATGACCCCTAGGGGAGGTCATGGTGCATTCGGTTAATGAAAATGGATTTTGAGTTGGGACTTGGATTTTTGGCCATTTTCTGAGAAAATGCCGAGGAAAAGTTTTAAAGGAAATTTTTGGGCCAAAAGTGATTTTTGGCGTGAGTTGGAAAGGAATTATTTTTGGGAAAGATTATTTTTGGATCTCATGCATATGACATCCTATTCATGCATATTTTTGAGTTTTAATGTATTTTTATCTTGTGGGTGTTTGGATTATTATTTATCTGCGGTACCGTCTTTGATACCGTAGACTTTGATGCAGCTGAGGAGGAGGAGGCTCCGCCGGAGGATTGAGTTGGAGTTGCTTGTAGTGTTTGAAATTATTTTCCATGCCTTTATATTATGTATTTTGGCTTTGAGACAATGTTGAAACTTGTAGTATTTTATTATGCTTGTTTTAAGCAAGTTTGTATTTTAAACAAAAAAAAATTTCTGGTACTTAGTTGAAAGATTTTTTATTACCGCTGCGTTATTTTATGTACACGTGTTGCATGTACATACACTCGGCACTTGGCGATGGAATGCGTGACCCGTGTTATCATCATCCCGACGCCTTGATTTTCACGTGTCTGTACTGGAGAGTTGGGGGCGTCACAACTTTCACGAGTAATTTTTGGAGGGAGCTGTTTAGATTACATGGCACTAAGTTACATATTAGCTCTGCTTACCATCCTCAATTAGATGGGCAAACTGAAATAGTTGACAAGTGTGTGCAGTAGTATCTTAGATACTTTGTGTGTGAGAGACCAAAGTAGTGGGTTCATTGGCTTCCTTGGGTAGAATGATGGTATAACACATTAGTCCACACGTCAACCAGAATTACACCATTTGAGGGCCTTGTATGATGTTCCACCCCTTTCCCTTATTCAATATGTAGCAGGCACAACACATTGAAATCAAGGGTAGAAATTTTAATGCTGTTGAAGAAGAATCTTCTAGCTGCTCAATCTAACATGGAACAACAAGATGATAAACACCACACACAGAGGCTGTTTCAGGTTGGAGATAGTGTATCTGAAGTTACAGAAGTATAAACAACATAGTTTGGTTCATGTTGCTAATCCTAAGTTAGCAACAGGATATTGTGGCCACATTTAAGTTCTAGAACTCATTGGGGGAAGTAGCATATAAACTGGAATTGGTACAAAATTTATCTATCCATCCAGTTTTCCATGTCTTAAGATTGAGGAAACATGTTGGACCAATAACTAACATTTCATCCTCATTGCTGTTACTTGATTCTTGTGGGGGGTTGAGGACTGAACCAGAGGCTATATTGCTAAAGAACGCATGCCTTAATAACAAACCATTGATTGAGTTATTGGTTAAATGGCGTTGGGCTCTTGAGTAAGACTCATCTTGGGTTCTTGTGGAGTAGTTGCAAGCTCACTATCCTAACCTTGTGGGCAAGGTCTTTCAATAAGGGGGAAAGTTGTTATGAGCATTACAGTGGCAGTGGCATGGATGGAAATGCAGTGGAAGAATAGTGGAGGCATGACAAGGGGAAGTAATGAGGAATTCAAGGAGTTGAGAGTTAGTACTTAGCTGAGAGGCACATGATTCACTAAACATGTAAATTTACATAGGTAGCCTCATCTACTGTAAATAGATTACATGAATATCCTTCCCAACTGTAACGAGAATAATAACCTCCATTGTTGTATAAATACTAGAACTTTCATTGTAAAAGGCATTCAGAAAAGTCAATAAAGATTCTATGATTGTAATTCGCGATGAGTCCTAGAAGTGGAGAATTAAAAATTTATGTTTTGACCATAGTTTGTCGCCAAAAAGTTGGATAGTTCATCTCAAATTGCCATGCATATTGTTCATGAAACCAGTCCAGCGTTATCACGACCACACATTTGTGCCGGCACTTTGTTTTTCCTTCGGAAAAAGTATATTATTGTTATAATTTTTCAAGAGAAATGTTTTAGCTATAAAGAGATCTTATAAAAGTAAATTAACAAACTGATGTAACTTGATATGGTACGTTAGATTGTAATACTACTTTTATTATTAAGTAGATGTAATGTACAATCATATGAAATCATGTTAGTTTGTCAGTTTACGTTTATGAAATCTCTTTGTAATTGTGCACACTTCTCATTTTCAATGGCCGAAAGTTGGATGCCGCTAACTAAGCCCAATTTTGTTGTAGTCGAAGCTACATACATATGACATCTAAGAGGAGGAATCTAGAGTTAAATTTATGATCTACTTGGAAGTCTACATTTGACAACCATATTTCATAATCATCAGCAAAAATAACTTTTTCCCCATTTTTTGTTTCTAAGTGTTTTATCTTCTCCAATGAAAAAAAAAGGATAATATTTTTGTTTCCTAAAGTATAATAGTTTTTTTTTTTTTTTTTTGAAAGGTAGTTTTCATTTCACTAAAGTAGATTATGAATACATGGAGGGTAGTCCTCCATAAAGGTATGTTCCCCCGAACATGTCAAAGCAAACTTAGCTAGCACATGTGCTACAACATTGAACTTCCTAGAAATGTAATGAATAGACCAAGAACAAATTCTAGACAAAACAAGCTTAATATCTCTAACCACCAGACCCGTGAGGCTCCAGCACTCATCTCTGCATTGGACAGCTTGGACCACTACTGATGAATCTCCTTCTAGCATGACCTGATTCAATCCTATATCAGAGCAAAGTGTAGATGCTTTAAGAGCTGCTACTGCTTCTCCCAGCAAAGGATATGGATATAAGGACATAGATGAACACATTGAAGCTATGACCATACCACTCGAATCTCTTACAACCACTCCCACACCAATCTTGGAGTTATCCTTATCCACTGCTGCATCCCAATTAGCCTTGTAGAAACCTGGTGGAGGGGCAGTCCACTCAATCCTGCTTATCACCTGAGTCACTGAAGCTTTGTCCCTGGTATTTTTCCACTGGTTAAATGCTGACAACTCTGTGTGGATTTGCTTAGAGACCTGGAAGGGTGAGTGAAATAATTGCTCAAACAGCCACAGATTCCTCCTGTTCCATAGAGCTCTTGCTGTAACTGCCACTTCTGTTAGCTCATGGGAGGAGAGATTCTCTAGCATAGGTTTCAGAACCTCTAAAAAGGGGCCACTTTGAACATTTAGTTTCTGTATTCTTCTAGAACTCATAGACCAAACATCTTGTGCAGCTGAACATGACCAAATGGCATGAGTAATTGACTCAGGAGCATTGGAGCAGACTGGACAGAGAGGAGAATCAACTATCTTCCTGTTATACAAGTTCAAACACGTGGGAAGGGACTCCTTGGCTGCTCTCCACAGAAAGGACTTCGTGGCTTGAGGTGCTTGCAAGCTCCAAATTTTCCTCCAGGTCTTCGATACTTGATTCAAACTTGAGCACTGCCCCTTCCTACCTTCCTCCATTGTTCCTTGTAGATGGTATGCACTTCTAACAGTGAATTTCCCATTTTCTGAACACCTCCACGTCTGCACATCCTGATTACCACACTGGCTAATAGTCATTTTGCTAATTACCTTGGCCTCAGGTTCTGAGAAAATGGCATGGATAAGATTTAAGTTCCACTACCTAGTGTCTGTATCTATGAGTTCTGCTACTGTTGCCTCTGCATTTAGAATACTTACTGGTGATTGCACTTTAAAAGTAGAAGGACTTGGAAGCCACTTATCTTTCTAAATTTTTATCTGGGTTCCATTACCAACTCTCCACAGCATTCCCTCCATAAGTACATGCCTTGCAGAGAGGAAGCTTCTCCATACAAAGGAGTCGCTTGCTTTTCCTTTTGCTGAGAGAAAACTAGAGCCTAAAAAATACTTGGCCTTCAGTACCTGAGCTGCAAGGGATGGTAGGGTTTTGAATGATTCTCCACCCTTGTTTAGCCAACTATGCTAGGTTGAATAGCTCAAAGTCTCTAAACCCCAAGCCCCCCTGATCCTTGGGTTTTCCCATTGTCTGCCAACTCAACCAGTGAACTTTTGACTTGCTATCTGTTTGACCCCACCAAAAGGACTGTAATAACTTGTTGAGATTCCTAACAATTGACTTAGGAAGTTTAAAAATTCCCATGCTATACGTGGGGATTGATTGCAATACAGATTTCAGCAGTATTTCCTTTCCACCTTGGGAAAGCACTTTAGTCTTCCAGCTAGCCATTTTAGACTTGATCCTATCCACAACTAAACTGAATGCTTTAGTTCTTTGCTTCCCAACATAAGAAGGGAGTCCCAAATACTTATCAAAAGGACCATGAGCTCTGAGCCCTGCTTGCTGAAGGATAGACTGTTGAACCTCTCTCCTAGTGTTTCTACTAAAGAATATGGAAGTCTTCTCTATATTGAGCCTTTGACCAGTGACTTCTTCATAACTGCTTAGTACTTGTCGAAGTTTACTCCATTCTTCTGGCTTGGACTTGCAGAATACTAAGCTGCCATCAGCAAACAGCAGATGGTTTATTTTTAGGCCACCTCGAGCTGCTGGTAAACCAGAAATTAGGCCTTGATTCTCTGCTCTATTGAGGCTGTGACTCAGAACCTCTGAACATATAATGAATAGATAAGGGGAGAGAGGATCTCCCTGTCTAATACCTCTAGTGGGATGGAAAGCCTTTTGAGGAATGCCATTAATCAACAAGGAATAATTGACAGTTGTAACACATTGCATAACCAAATCTACCCAACTGATAGCAAAGCCCATTTTAAGCATTATTTTCTGCAGGAAAACCCATTCCACTCTATCATAAGCCTTGCTCATGTCTAGCTTTAAGGCCATAAACCCATTATGTTTTCCTTTGAGTCTAGTTTGCATCGAGTGTAGAAGCTCATAGGCCACCACTACATTATCAGAAATTAACCTCCCTGGGAAAAAAGCACTTTGAGATGATGAAATCAAGTTTGGTAGGATGGTTTTGAGCCTGTTTGCTATTACTTTGGAGACAACTTTATAGAGGATATTACACAAGCTGATGGGCCTGAAATCAACCACAGATTGGGGGAGCTTCTTCTTTGGTATTAGAGATATGAAAGTTTGGTTTAGGTCACTGAGGCCTTGCCTGCTATTCAGTGCTTCAAGGACTGCTTCTGTAACTCTCTTCCCAACTGTGCACCAGTGTTGTTGATAAAAAACAGCTGGGAAACCATCCAGGCCAGGAGAGCCAAGGGGGTTCATGCCTTTAATTGCTGCTGTCACTTCTTCTTCAGTGAAGGCCTTAGTAAGCCAGAAGTTCATATCTTCACTTACACACGGTTGAACAGACTGCAAGGCTTCATCAATATTCTCTGGATGGGATGTTGAAAAGAGTACTTGGTAGAAAGCTTGAAAGACCCTGGCTATACCTTCTTGGCTATGCTCTCTAACACCTTCCTCACTGGTAACCACTTTGATTGAATTCATCTGTTTCCTATGAGTAGCGCACCTATGGAAGTACTTGGTATTCCTGTCCCCATCCCTAAGCCACCTTTGTTTTGCTCTTTGCCTCCACTTGAGTTCTTCCTCTTCAAGAAGCTCATCTATTTCCTTTTGTATTGTTTTAATCAGGCAACTCAATTGGCCTGTATTAGAGTTTTGAAGTCTTCTGAGTCTTTCTCTCTTCTGATCAAGCAATCTCTTCTAAGTTCTGAATGCCTCCTTACTCCATGACTGAAGTTTTTCTCTACAACCCTCTAGTCCTGCTCGAGTGTCTTTAAGTTTAGTCCCCTTAAAATATTTCTGACTCCACACTTCTTTAATAAGATCCTTACAACCTTCTCTATTGCCCCAAGCCACTTCATATCTGAACATCTTTCTCTTTGGAACTACTTCTTGATCAGAATTAATACAATGGATTAAGAGTGGGTTATGGTCTGAGCACTGGCCAGGTAGAACATGGGTTTGATTAACATCGAATAGATTTACCCAATCCTCATTTATCAGGGCCCTATCTAATCTGGATTTTGTAAGTTCTGACCCTTCCCTTCTATTGCACCAAGTAAAGATTGAGCCTATATAACCCATGTCCATCAGACCACAGTCAACCAAGGCCAACCTGAATTCTTCCATTTGTTTGAAAGGGCGGGTAGTAGAACCAAATTGCTCTTCTTGGTACATGATTTCGTTAAAATCTCCCATACATAACCAAGGAGTTTGGATTCTAGAGTGAATTAGTCTCAATAGATCCCAACTTTCATCTCTTTTAGCTGTGTTAGGTTGACCATAGAAACCAGTTAGAGTTCTTTTAAGACTCAAGTTGCTTGCAT
This sequence comes from Carya cathayensis, assembly GCA_011037825.1. NCBI lineage: Eukaryota > Viridiplantae > Streptophyta > Magnoliopsida > Fagales > Juglandaceae > Carya > Carya cathayensis. The sequence continues at coordinate 174,894 of QGSO01000184.1, forward strand.
TTATTAGAAGGGATATATGGTGTTGAGAGTAAGAGTCTAATTCTGCTTCCACCCCCTCCTTCCATAGAAAGGCCAGTCCCCACTTCTTCCACGACTATCTACTGAAAAACTACATTCAAACTTTAATCTGTCTCTAACCTTTTCAATTCTCTCCCTCCTGCATTTAGTTTCACTAAGGAAGATTATGTCAGGGCTCTTCTCCTTCACCAGAAGGTGAAGCTCACGAACTGTCCGAGGGTTCCCAAGCCCTCGGCAGTTCCAAGCTTAGTGTTTCATGGCAATTGGCAGGGCTGGAAACCAGCCTCTGCCACCTTAGCTTGTTTAGCTCTTCTCCTAGTCATAATAGGTTTGTGCAACTCCACCCCCAGTCTTCTCTTTTGTTTTAGGCCACTAGAATCAGTCATAACAGTGTCACTGAGGCCCATTGATCCAGTAGGGTCATGAACACTCATAGAACTAAAACCCCTCGCTCTTCTCTTCCACGTTGGACCTTTGCATAGCCTACTAGAGAGTACTTTAATGGGTGAGTTATGTGATGGGTGATTGAGCTGAGATATTGCATATTTTAAATATTTAAAACCAATGTATTTTAAATTCCTCATGACATTATTATTGGTTTTAGATGAAAAAATGGTTAAATAAGCATAAATACGAGTTGTGATTTTTAATTGATTAATATCATGTTTATGCTTAATTTTATAACTAAGATATAATTGGGCAATATCTCTTCAAACATATAACATATTTTTTATATTTATTTTTTCATATTTTCAGCTTGAATAAAATTCAAATGGGATCCGGTTGGAACTATTTGATGTTGGCTAAAATACCTTGATTTGGATTGGTGAGAGTTGCACAAGAAAAGAAATAGAAAAGGGTGGTTGGATTAGAAAGAAATTAGAGGTTCCATGTGCTTGGTTTGAGGTATAGAATCGGTGGAATTTTAATTCTCTATAGGAAGAGCCGTGCTTGACTTGTAGAGTGACAAAACTTGTGGAGTTGGTTGTGAGAATTTCGGCTGAAGCAAAAGCAAACAAAAGAAGCACATGCAGCTCAAGGAAGTGGAACTCGGCAGCTCAGCACACATGCAGAAAATAAAATGCAAATGCAACTCACGGAAGCAAAGCACATGTAGAACCTGGAAAAGTCAAGAAAAGCAGCAGAAAATAAAGCAAACATGAAGCACATGTAGAACCTGGAAAAGTCAAGCAAAGCAGAAGAAAAGAAATCAGCACACATGCACCGAACACATGCATCATTCACGGATGAAAGCAAAACAAACATGCAGAAAAATAGAAGCAGAAAAACAGATGCAGAAAAACAGATGCAGAAAAATAGAAGCAGAAAAACAGATGCAGAAAAACAGAAGCAGAAAAACAGAAGCAGAAAAACAGATGCAGAAAAATAGAAGCAGAAAAACAGATGCAAAAAAACAGATGCAGAAATGTAGAAAATCAGCAAAACAGAAATGCAGAAAACAGCAGTAGAAAACAGAAAATCAGCACCAATTTCTTGAAACAAATTGCACCAAAAAGTCTTGAATTAGGCTGCTGTCTTCACCGAAATTCTGCTGCTGTCCCTCCACCGAAATTCTGCATCAATTGATCATTGAAAAAGTCAAGAATGAAGGCTGCTCTTTCCACCAATTTCTTTCCACAAGTTGATCATTGAAAAGTCAAGAACATGTGCTACTTGTCCACCGAATTATGCTACTCTTTTTGCACCAAATTGGACATTCAAAGAAGTGGTAGATGGGTTCTTTAAATAGGGGTTGAACGTGTGGAGTAGAGGAGACAATTTTTTATGTTTGTTTTAAGTGTTGTTCTTATATTCCTTAGCATTTTTTTATTAAAGTTGTTGCTACTTAATTCTTGCATGAAGTTTCGGTCAAGTGGTAATTTAATTGTTACTAAGTTGATTTTTAAGTTGGTTAGTAGGTGGGGATGTGTGAATGAAATAAAGATGGAGTTGTGTTGAAATGAAAAATTCAAGTTTTAGTATTCGGAATTTTCTTTTCTCTTTTGGTTGCAATGCTATGTTGTTTTAGAGTTTGTATTAATTGTGCTAAGAATTACTCTAGAATTTTATTTCATTATGTGTAACACTTTAAACTCTTGCAAGTGTGTTAGTTAATTTCAAGAAGTAAAAGAGTTGTTCTAGAGTTTTCATTAAATGTTTGGAGATTAATTTTCAAGAATGTTACATAAGAAGTTGGTTTTTTTTGTTTTAAATTTCAATTGAATGGTGAAGGGGAATTTTCCACCATACTTTTCATTTTCTATATTTTTTTTTATTTCAGTTTAAAGTTTATAGAATAATTTTGAGATTTTTAGCTTAGAAGTTTGGGCAATTTAATTTCTGTTTACTTATTTCATGTTATTTATTTTTCGCACTTCTTTAATCTTTCTTTTCTTTGAGCATTTTCAATTTTCAGTTTGTATTTTATTAATTACTTTCTAATCTAGTTTAAATTCTTAATTTAGTTTTATTAATTTCTGAATTTAATTTATTAGTCATTTACATTCAAATCCGACAATCAAAACAAATCTAAAAATATGAATCTAGTCCATAACTAGTGATCTCTCTTTCCATTGCACATACCATCCACTTGTTTTTTCTTTGTGAAGTTTTTCACACTTTTTCAACGAGTTTAATTTTTGAGTAACTTTCCCTGAGGAGACGATCTAGGAATTTATTCCTTATTATTACACGACATCCTCCTGCACTTGGGAGAGCATTAGTGCTACTCATTTTTGAGTGAGTCAATGGGGAACTGACCTGGGGGTTATCCCTGACAGGACTTGAACTAGAGTAGTTCCCTTGTGCCATGCTGAGGCCTTGACTAGATGCGACTCGGTTTGATATCCCAGCCTCTTTAGATTGTTCTACAACCACTAGGGGAGTCTGTAGGTTCCCACTACTTGCCTAAAGAGGGATGTTCAATTGACAACCAGGTTTGTTCTTGTTTCCTTTCCCTAGTAAAATGCCACTTAGCTCCACATTGTCAGAACTCCCCATCTCAGCTTGCTCGAGACCTGCTCCAGGGTTGCCCTGTTTACTAGGCCCCGTCCCATCCCAGTCAGACCTACTGTCCCTTGGCTTGTTTTGGCGCCAACTCCCTGAGCTTTCGGATTCTCTACCCTTCTTGCCAAAGAAGGAAGTACTTCTCTGCTGGGAGCTTGCCCTGAGCCATGTTCCATACTGCCCCTCCGTTTCCCCACGTAGTTTTCCTCCTAAAGGAGGGTTTGGACAGGAGAGGCCAACATGCTTAATAGTCCCGCACTGAAAACAAAACGTGGGTAATCTTTCATACTTGAAAGGGATCCAGTATCGGTTCCCATCCAAGTTAATGAATCTACCACGTAGAAGAGGTTTGGATATATCAACTAAGACTCGGACCCTGAGGAAGTTTCCCCATGTCATTCCACTTGCGTCGACATCCACTGCCAGAACTGGACCCATTGCCGAGCCCAGCCTTTCTCCCATAGTTTTATTCATACCAGCAAATGGTAGCTCATGAAGTTGTAGCCTGAAAGGTTCAAATTTGAAGATAATGTCCTTTGGAGCCAGACATCCTTTACAGTTGAATAAGCAGACTAAGGACCTGTCAAAAGACCAGGGTCTTCTCGCTAGAACACGATCCTTTTCTACAGGATTTTGAAACTCAACCAGACTTCTATTAAATCCTAGGTCCTTGAAGTGCACCTGGCCTTCCACTTTCCATGCTTTGCTCATAGTGGAACGAAATGCTCCTCTGTTTACTTCTTGTTCTGCTACTACAAGGATTGCCAGACATTTCTTACTTTTCTCTATAGATAGTAAAACTTCCTCTGTTGGGACAAGAACTTCTTGCTTCTCCTCTTCCGTGAGCCGTAATCCCTCATACATATTGGACAATTCTTCTGTCGTATCCATACTCTGAGCCAACACTAAAACTGAACCGTAACAAACTCTTCGAACAAAGTTCAAGAGATGAGCCTCTATGTTCTGAAGGAACAGTAGAGAGGAAGCACCTCACCTCTCAAGCCGAGAGAAAGGGGGGGACTGGCCACTTAGTTTATTAAAGTATAATAGTTAAATAGTACTATTGTTCTACTAAATATATACCTAAGTAAATATATAATTATGATCCATCAAGAACATAAAAAAGTAAGGACCCATGTATTGTTTGATTAGCATGGTTTCTTCATTAGTTCACAATAAAAATAGGGAAACCCCCATGGGTTGGCATAAATTACAATTAGGACAAACCGCGCGTAGACAGCAATACAAACAAAAGAAAGAAAGTCACGTAATGTTTCATAAAACTAATGCATCGATTATTATTTAAAAATAAAAATAAAAACAACAACAACCACAAGAAGAAACATGGAACATTACATGATAGAACAGGCATTAGGGTTATCATCACTGAAAGCGGTACTTGTTTGATACCCAAAGAGGGTGGAATTATGAGAAGTAGGATTGTGATAGTAAGAAGCATGAGCATTGCCGTCGTAGCCGTGCTTGTAGTAGTTGTAGGAAGATGCAAGCTGGGGGGCATAAAGATTCATTGGCCCGTTACAATAATATTGCTGTTGATCCGTATTATTACTGTGGTGGAAGTGCTCCGGATTGTAGGGCAGCTGCCACAGTTCGGCTCTCCGCCCGGTCTTCCTCACTGTCTTAAGAACCTTCTTTTGGTCTGCCCATCCGGTGACCGTCACTTTCTGCGTCGCCATGTCTATGTCAACGTTGTCCACGCCTGCATATATACATACAAAATTAGTTAAGGAACGATGAAAATAAACTTGATTATTGGATCATACAGAATCCGATTTGATGATCATGTTGTATCGATACGTACCTTTTAGTTTTAGAAGCGTATCTTTTACCTTGCTTTCGCATCCAGCGCAGTCCATGTGCACTCGCATCTCTATGGTCTGAATGAAAAAAAAAAAAAAAGAGTTTTAAGACACAGCAAATTAAACAGAAACCTAGATCAGACAGGTAGACCATTAATTTGCTTACTGTCATTTTGCTTGTTGTAAATGCTCGCTCTCTCTCTCTGATCTCTGAACAAGAAGCAAGTGGCCGCGTGAAGGGTGTCGAGAATGTTGGACGAAGAAATGTATGAACTCCAAACCTGTTTCACAGTTTTAGAATTTAGGAGGCAAATGCGAATGGAGTGATCACCTCTATATATATACATATCGACCTCTGCTAGCTGTTTCGCTAGATCTCTTAATTTCTTACTACACACTGCTGAATGCGTCATTATCATTTCTTTTTCCATTAATGCACCGACTTTCACATCTAATTATTGTCTTGTGGGCTGGATGTTATACGGGTTTCAAGCAAAGGAGGCATTACTTCGGATATTGGATCCCTTTCCAAAACCAATGGGCATGAGTAGCCGGCCACGTGCTGATCACATGTAGTACTCCGCCATTTCTTGCATCAGCATCTATACCAACGACAGGCATTAGAGATTGGCGTTGACTTCATGCATATTAAGCATATATGGTATACATACATACATAGATATATAATGTAAATATAACATGGGCATTGACTTTTATAGCTTAATTAATATATACCTTAGCAAATACTACATATATTATATACACATTATTATAAAGTTGAAATAACAGGAACATAGCTTTGTGCTTAAATTACATCGATCTTACATATTTATAATTAGTACCTTCAATAATATTAAGGTGAAGTGGAAAAAATATCCTCTCTATTAATTTATTTGAAATGAATAATACATTTTTGTTTAAATCATGAGGTATTCCAATATATATATATATATATATTCTCTTGATTAATATCTAATTGATCATTATCAACCCGAAGATGGAATATATATATATATATTCTCTTTCATGATCAGTACTTTGTTTTTAAGGAAAATTGTCCTCCTTCATTCATCAGAGAAACTTACATCTATAACTGGATATATTCTAGAATGTTCAGATATCAAACATGACATCATAAACCAAAATATTGCATCTAGAACTCCACCAGTACACTATTTCCTTTTATGATTGGTCAAAGTCTTCACTATTGCTGATATTTTCTACAAATAAATGTCCAAGAGATAATACTCTCTACCTAAACAGAGACTCAACTTCACCATTCATAGAAAGAGAGGACTCAACCTCTACAAACAAACGTCTGAGAGACAAAATCTTTTTTTGTTTTAATTAACAATAAGGAAACAAAAAAGGAAAGCAGTAAAATAAATGCAAAAAATAATGAACTATAGTTTGGACCAACTCCAGTAGATTTCAGAATTTGTGATGGCCCATGAAGGCAATACACTTGTCTCTTTTCAGCCACAAAAGTTACATTTAAAAGGTCTGGTGGTGGCGAGTTTGGTAATCTGGTGAGGACCACGCACGATGATTTTCATAAAACCACCACTTTCTTCCTAACGATTTTTGACTTGTGAATCTGCTTGTGCCATGCTTATCTCAGTTGCCGAAAAGCTGTGGATTTGTCTTTTTCGACCTTGGAAAAAGCAAAATAAAACTAAGCAAAATAAACCTTGATAGACAAGGTGGATAAATGAAGGAATGAGGAAATGAGAGGGAGGAGGAGGAGGAAGCCAAGGCCTCCTCCCCCTCTGGTGAAAATCAAATCTAGAGCCCTTGATTTTTTATGAGAGAGACTTTACTATTTGGCATAGATCAGTACCAATATTTATATATACGTACACTTCAAATTAAAATAGTCGAATATATCAAAAGTGAATAATACTCATGTATTAATTATAAGGCCATCATGAACTTAACTTTTGCAATGTAATATTTGAAGGTAATGCACAAAGTGTTGTACAGGCAGTCAATAGTAAAGAAGAAAATTGGCTTTGGTTTGGGCAAATAGTGGACAACTACTTAAGAGAAGTCCGGATTGGCAGGTTGCATGGATACCGAGAGCTGGAAATGGTGTTGCACACCAATTAGCTAAGTTCAGTTTTAATTATAGTAATGAGATTGTTATGATTGAGGAGAGTCCTGAGTTTATCTTAGGTAATGTCTTGTTTGACAAACTCTGTAATTGATCTGCTATTATAAAAGAAAAGGTCATTTAAAAAAATAAATTATAAGGCCATAATTGAATGCTGGTACTTATATAATACATTAAGCATTACTTATATATATATATATATAGTACCTGATCATGGAAGTTGAGAGAAATGCACATGATAGTGACCTTATCGGATCATGTTTTTAGCCTTATTTTTCCGTCAACAGATGAAAACCTTCCCGGTGAAGCCAAAAATATTATTAATTAAGCAGGTTTTTTTTATATCAATTCCTAGTCGATGTACTTATATATTGGTCAAAGGTAGATGCCTTGCTAAGTAAGTAATTGTGATTTTAGGATTTTAGAGAAGTAGAAAATAGAATAATGAAATTTAATAGTCACAAATGCATGCAAAACCCTGCACTTCTAATCTAGAGTGGTTCACATTGTATATATAAGATCTGAAAGTACAGTGATAAAAGCACCTGTGTATATTTTTATGAACTTGTGGTAGTATTGTTACCTAATTAAAATGTGGACGGACGTATGTCCTACCTCTCACAAATGAAACCATTCTTAAAACTTATGTGAATTGGGTGTTAAATGTTGTTCAAGCCACTAATGTAATACTTGACATGCAAAGTACAAATGAAGCACAACCAGCAGCGGGCATGAAACCTGCTCCAGCAACACCTGCATTACAAAATGTTGGACACATAGCTTTAGCAGCATGCACCATACAACATGTGGTGTGCAAACAACATACAATGCCAACTCTGTCCAAAATACCCTGCAGCAGCCAATAGCCAAAGCATTCTCGAGAATATTCTCCAATCATCCCTTATAACCGTAGCAGCACTTTTGTTTTTATTAGCTATAATATTTCCGCTGTAAAGAATTCTTTGTATCTATTTCATTAGTATATATAAACACAGAGGCACTGCCTCATTGTAAAGTTGAAGGAAATCAATATACAGTAAACTTTTGTTTCTAGCATGTTATCATAGCATACCAAGGACTAATCGTCCATTCACCTTCTTTCCTCTTCATCAACACCTTCTTCTTCTCCCTCCCTCCCTCCATCCAATTTCTCTTATATGCTCTTAGTAAAATTTACAGCCAAGAACTACCTCCTCTGGAAAGTGCAACTTGTCCCTTACTTACGAGACCAAGGTCTATACAAGTATGTTCATGGTTCTTGTTTAGCCCCTCCACTAGCACTTCCCACCGGCACACCTAACACAGAGTATGAAACCCGGGCTCAACAAGACCAATTTGTCATGTCTGCAGACAAATGGGTCTTGTTGAGCCCATTTGTCTGGACAAGTAAGAGAGTCAAGTTACAAAAGTTTTGTAACTGAGAATTACTTATAATTGATTTTTAAATAATAAGATTGAATTTTCTAGATTTGGCTACCCTGTAGGGTTTTACCTTCAAAGAGTTCTTAAAGGGTTTCCCTTCGTAACCAATCGTTGTGTCTTGCAAGTTTGATTATTTATTTTGATTATTTGATTCGTTATATAATCTTGATAATTGAGATCTAACCAATTTGTTCAAGGAAATTGGTAGATAATTTCATAGTTTTACAGGAGTACTTGAGGAATTTCAATTGGCATCAGTGCGTGGTTCACTCATTCGAGTGTGATCTGTGCCCTTGTAGATGATGTCGACGTCATTATATGTTCCACCACACTTCGATGGAGAAAATTATGCTTATTGAAAAGTTCATATGAGGGCTTTCCTCAAGTCTTTAGATGAATGTATATGGCATTCAGCTAAACAATGATGGATTAAACCCATGACATCTATAGATGCTTGGAAGGAGGATGAAATAAGCAATTGCAATTGGAATAGCAAAGGACTTAACCCTATTTTCATGGCGGTATCCCTTGAAGAATTTAAAAGAATATCCATGTGTGAGATTGCTAAAGAAGCTTGAGATATTTTGGAGGTTACACACGAAGGCACAATAATAGTAAAAAATTTGAAATTTCAATTGCTAACCTCAAAATTTGAAGAGATTAAAATGTTAGAAGATGAGAGTTTTAATGACTTTTATGCTAAACTAAATGATATTGTGAGTTCCAGGTTTAATCTTGGCGAAAAGGTGGAGGATTCAAGGGTTGTGAGGAAGATTTTGAGGTCTCTACCTGAAAGATTTCGGCCTAAGGTTATTGCCATTGAGAAAATTAAAGATTTGGATACAATAAAGGTTGAAGAGCTGGTCGGTTCCTTACAAAAGTATAAATCCTCACTTCCTTAAACAAGAAAAGGTAAGTCCATTGCTTTCAAAATAGTAAAAGATGATTTTTTTGATGAAGAAAATTTGAACGATGTGGATATAGCTCTAATGGCAAGGAAATTCAGAAAATTCATGTTTAATAAAAAAGGCTAGTGGCAAGCAAAAACAAGGTAAGAAATTTTCTGATGAGTCTGAAAATTGGACTAAAGATAAATTTGAGAAAAATGACAAAGTAAATTGTCATGAATGTTCTGGTTGTGGTCACATAAGAATTAAATGTCCAAATTTTAAGAAAAGTAAAGGAAAAACATTGACTGTCACACTTAGTGACAGTTCAGAATCTGAAACTTCAAGTTCATCATCTAATGATGACAATTCTTTTGTGGCTTTTTCTACTGTTGTTGATGATTTTTCTGATATTGTGCTAACAAAATCTGAAAGTGATGATGATAATAGTGATTAAGAGGTTGCTCTAGTTGTGGTTGATCATGATTTAAGTTTACAAAAAACCTATAATGATCTATGTGAGGAAGTAATCAAATTGAAGAAATTAAATAAGAAGCTGTATAAAAATCTCACAGCTATGGAAAATGAGAAGAGTAACCTGTCTGAGGCACTAAAGATATATGAAACTGAAGTATCAAGGTTACATGCTTAACGATGAGTACTTGAGAAAGAGTTGGAAAAAATTCGAGAATGCAAAGAAAAAAATGCAACTCAGAATCTTGAGGAGATGTTGAATTTTCAAAAATCTAGTTGTGATCGCACGGGTTTGGGGTACATGACTTTCCAAGATATGAAACTTAAAGGCTCATCATCCGCTGCCACTTCATCAAAAGATATCACTTTTGTTAAAGGAAGTCAAGATGAGGAAGCTCCAAAGAAGGCCGTGTTTAAAACTCATGTTCCAAGAGTCTCATGTGATAGATCAATGATAAAGAAACCAAAAAAGAAAGTGAAGATTCTAAAGAATCAAGTTTGTGATATGAGTCAACAAATTAATTTCTTAAGTCTCAAACTTGGTGAACTAGCAGATTTTTGCTTTCAAAATAAAGAAAAGATTATTCAAAGTGTTGTTGATAAAAAAAAGGCCAAAATTTAAAGCAAAATGGATGGTCAAATAAGATGCCGTGTCACATTAATTGATAGGACGTTTTGCATATTCTTGCATTCATTGCATATCATTAGTCTAGGACATGCATGTTATTGTTTTTGTTTTATTTTGCATATGATTCTGTTTTTCAGTTTTTTTTAATAATAAAAAAACGTATATATACTATTTTTTCTGGTTTGCTTCAAAGTTTTTCTTTAAGGAAAGTGCATATTTGATATGTCAAAGTTTGAGCACTTGTGTTCTAACTTAATTAATTCTTGAACCTATGCATCTCTCTATTTTGTGCAATCCACTTTGTGTAAACTAATCCTATGGATTATCTTGGCAAAGTTCATTTTCAATGCACAGTGAGGAACTTGTATGTATGCATAGTATAATTGGAACTAATATTGGTTATTGAGATGCTCATCATAGAGGGTGTTCATACCTTGAATTGACTAATACTAGTTGAACCTAGTACATTAATAAAGAGTTCTCCCCTTGCTAAATACAAAGAGTTGATCCATATAAAAAAGTCAAATCATTGTGAAAAAAAACTAACATCCTACACGGATCTATCTTCTTAAGTTCTTAAAGAAAGAATCGTTGCTATAATCATTGTGGAAAAAGATGAGCAACAAAAATGGACATAAAAAAATGGGGGGTTGTGCAAACTAGCATTTGGTGGAGATGCTCATGTATCTAGGCCCTAGCATAAAGTTTGACTTTTGAGGTGAGTGACAATCTCTTGAGTGCATCTATAAGAAGAAAATACTCATGGATAATATTATGAAAATATATTGAAAAAAAAAACTAAAGAGTTGCTACCTTATATAAGTTTGCTCACTCACACACTCACATGAACTTTGATATTAATGATCTTATGAGGAGTGAACATCCATAGTGATTGTTGCAAATGAGAGGGTGTAAATAATCAGATTTGTTTTGTGAGATACACTATGGTTGACCTAAGATACATCTAAGTATGTTATTTGTTTCATTGCTCATATTTAAAATATATATATATTTATAAATAAAAGGCTTTGATTATTCCATATTTTTATTTTTGTTTTTTACTTTTTTCATTTTATTTATAAAATATATGAAGTAATAAAAAATATTATTAAAGTGTTGTGTGTGATAAATTGTGAGTGTTGGTCTACATCAAGGACGTGGCCTCATAGGTGTTTGGTTAATTCCCATTGGGACTTTATGAGGCATAATAGGAGCATGGGTCTTAGTCATTTAAGTGACTTATATCGCTTCAAAAAGCACCCAGTCTCATCCCGATATTATTTCCTCACCCTTACGATATAGTAGCCTAAGGTATTCTCACATCTTCTCACTTTTAGATTCTACCCATATCACCCATACCAGTTTCGATTCTCTCAGGATTAAGAACAAACAATCTTTAAATCCTATTCAACATCACGGTAAGCCTGTTTGATTCAAATTTATTTTCTTTTATAAGTTTAGGGTTTGGAGTGTGTTTGATGGAGATTGGTTTGTGGAGATTGAGTATGTAAAGGATGGGTTTGATTATTTGTTGAGCTAAGTGGATAGTGTCTAGATTTTTTTTTCAGATTATGTTATGCATGTATTGAGAACGATTTTTGAGTGGGTTCTTGGCCTTTGTCATTTGGTTTTCATGGTATGCCCAATAAGTGTTTGATTTTTTGTCTCACCCGAGTTGTTTCAATCATTTTCTCATTGTTTGACATACATTCATGCTTATACATCAGGTGCATTTAATCCATGAAAAGTTGAGATACATGGGAGTTGTTCATCATGTCTTTCTTAGTGTCTTCATCTTGGCACACATAAGTGATATTTATTCTCTTTTGTGTCTTGTTAGATTAGTGACAAAAAGTGAGAGTATTGGGAGAGCAAATTGAAATATGTTGAAATATTTTGGTGTTGTGAAATTTAAGGGGAGTTTGAGTAAGTGTGTTGTTGAGGGAGAGTTTAATGAATTTGCTGAAATGAATTTATTGAGGGGGAGTTGAATGATATTAAGGGGGAAAAAGTTTATTTTTGCTGGACATAAGTTTTTATTCTTGATTATTTGCTTGGAATTTCTACTCGGTTTCTTGGTTTGTTGTTTGTACTTTTGACAGGTTTTATATTACATTCATTAAGTTGGTTTTGTCACCAATCTGCCAAAGGGGGAAATTGTGAAGGCAAAAGTTGGATAGAATTAGATGACTAAATGATAAGGTTTATCTTATCATTATATTTGTAATTTTTGGATGAATGTAAAATAATTATCGACTTTATCTCTAAACAACATTGAGTTTATTTAGAAAGAAAGGACTGAATGACGTTTTTCCATGAATGAACTGTCAAATGAAAAAGACTGATGAAAGAAAGAAATGACTGAAAGGAAATGAATGTTTTAATGTATGAAACTACGTGATGGCCATGACTAATAAATGAATGATGGTAACAAAGGACTAGGCAAATTGCAATACCGGGTAAGTAGTACTAGCAGTGCATCCAATGCTACCCCCTGATGGAAGGATTCTCAATTCGTGGCCACGAGCGGAATCAGGTCCAAAAGACCGCTAATCCCAACACACGGGTGTAATAGTGTGTATCGGCCAAATGAAAGTGAGATATGAAAGTAATATTATGCATGAAAGTATTGCTTAAATGTTATACATGAAAGTACTATTTAAATGTTTATGTATGAAAGTATGATTTATTTCTTAAACTATTTATGCATGAAAGCATCGTCAAAATCAGCAAAGGTTTATGTATATATGATTCAAAAGGAAAATATTAGATGATTAGTAAGTTAACAGCATAGTGTACTGCTTACTGAGTATTAGACTCACTTTGTGTTTATGTTTTGAACATCTAGGTAATGACGAAGAGGGTAGGGAGCAGGGCATTACTGCAGAGGGAGAGGCAAACACTTAGTGTCTTCCTTGTTGGTTCGACCTTACATGGATGATGGGCTATGTCTATGGATGTTGTTTTTATGTTGGGATGAGTCCCTTGTCAGGATGTTTTGTCGGGTTTGACTTTAAACCATGTATCTTTTGGTATGGTTTAACCGTTATGGTGGGGTGATGGTAAACCTTTATACATTGACTTAGTGCTTTCTTGTATGTAAGGTAGAGATGGAGTCCCTTCCTCACTAGAACAATTATGTTTTTATGAACGTATAATGGACTCTAAGAGTCTCTTATGGATGAATGTTGAATAGAATGGCTATCAGGTGTTCCTTTATTAAATTAGAAATTTAGAGTACACATGTGTCATGTTCATGTTGATCGCATATTACTAGAAAAAAGAAAAAAAGAGATTACTGCAGAGGGACTGGTATGTATGTAGCGATTCCACCCATCCTAGGGTGGGGTTGTTACATAAGTCAATAGTTTGAAGATCACCAGAGGTTCTGACTACTACTGCAGTAGAAGACAAATGGGTTATTTGTTTAGACAAGTAAGAGAGTCAAGTTACAAAGGTTTTGTAATTGAGAATTACTTGTAATTGATTTATAAACAATAAGATTGACTTTCTTGGGTTTGGCTACCCTGTAGGGTTTTACCTTTAAATAGTTCTTTAAAGGGTTTCCTTCGTAACCAATTATTGTGTCTTGCAAGTTTGATTATTTATTTTAAGTATTTGATTCGTTATATAATATTAATAATTGAGATCTAACCAATTATTTCAAACAAATTGGTAGGCAATTTCGTGGTTTTACAGGAGTATTTGGGGAATTTCACCTTCCTCTACTTCCTTTGCTTCCTAAACTAATACAAGACCTGTATGTCAAGTCTGCAATAGGGTGGGGCATATAGCCCTCACATGCATATACAGATTTAACCAAGTATACACCTCAGTAGCTCCTGCCTTAGCCCATTACAGTGCCTCTAACTATCCCACCGATGCCACTTGGTATCCTGACACGGCAACAACAAACCACATCACGAGCAAGCTTGCTAATCTCAAGTTGGTGTGGAACAATTTCAAGTTGGTGAAGGATCATTTGTCTCAATCTCCCATACTGGTTCAACACTTCTTCCACATTCTTCATCAAATTTTATTTTAACCAAATTACTTTGTGTTCCATCATTCACTAAAAATCTCCTTTCAGTTAAGCAGATTTGTTCTAATAATAATGTTTTTTTCCAATTCTTTTCTGATCATTTTCATGTAAAGGACTGCATCATGGGCTATTCCAAGGAACAAACCGTAATGGCCACTACACTATATCACCTCTATCTCCTCAGGCCAACACAAGCTCTCTCTCCACTTTCTCAATGTGGCATTCACATCTAGGCCACCCTTCCTTTAAAGTTGTTCGCACAGTTTTACTTCAGCATGGTCTACCTTTTCAGAAAATGTCTTCAATGTATTTCTATAATGCTTGTGCCATGGCCAAGCACCATCGTGTACTTGCATATACTAGAAATACTAAGTCTCATTCTCCTTTTGATTTAGTTTTTAGTGATTTGTGGGGACCTGCACCATATGTTTCTCCTGATGGCTTTAGATTTTACATTTCTTTTGTCGATGATCATTCTTGGTATACATGGTTATTTCCTCTTCAAACCAAGCCCCAAACTTTGTCAATTTTTCTAAAATTTAAGTCTTATGTTGAATTACAATAATTCAACACTAAAATTAAGCAACTTAAAACGGATTGGGGTTGGGAATTTAGAACATTCACTGATATTCTTTCCACCGTTGGCATTATTCATCGTGTAACATGTCCCCATGCTCACACTCAAAATGATATTGTGGAGTGAAAACATAGGCACATTGTTGACTCTGGCCTTACGTTACTTGCACATGCTTAAATTCCTTTGACATTCTGGCCCTATGCTTTTCAACATGCCGTGCGGTTAATCAACATGTTGCCATCCCCTTCTCTCAATCACACCTCGCCTTTTTCCATTCTTCACAAAAATGAACCAGATTACAAAGCCTTGTTAGTTTTTGGTTCGGCCTGTTGGCCTTTAACCAGGCCCTATAATAAACATAAGTTTGATTAGAGGGCCGTGGAGTGCGTGTATCTAGGCCTAAGCCCATCTCACAAAGGCTCAATATGTTGTCACAACCCTTCCAAAAGACTCTACATTTCCAAAGACATAAAACACAATGAAGCCCACTTCCCTTTCAAAGATACTCAAAGTTTCACCACACTAAAACTACTCGAGCCCCCTAAAGCTATCCTTCCCATTTTCGTTTCCGCTTCACAACACCCACAACAGGCCCAAAGCATTTTAGGTCCAATTCCAACTTTTTCCTCAGAGCCTCCACCACAACCAGCTACACCAGTTCCAGCACAATTAGCCCACACAATGGAAACTTGCTTGAGAACTGGTTCAATCTGACCACGTCAGTTTACCGATGGCACCATTCGGTGGCCACCTTCTCTAGCTCATCTCTCAAGCAACTCCTCTATCCTAAAACCACCCAAATGCTTTTCGTTGCACAGCAGTTTAAGGAATGGAGAGAAGCCATGTTAAGGGAGTTTAATGCACTCCTAGCAAATGATACTTGGTCACTCGTACCAGAATCTGAAGCTCAAAATGTAGTGTCATGTAAGTGGTTATTCCGCACCAAACAACTTGCCGATGGTACAATAGAAAGGCAGAAGGCACATTTAGTGACAAAAGGATTTCTTCAACAATGTGGTTTGGATTATGATCAAACATTCAGCCCCATGGTCAAAGCCACTACTATCAGACTTGCTCTAGCCTTTGCCGTGACAAATGGATGGCCTGTCCAACAATATGATGTTCAAAACACTTTCCTCCATGGACTGTTATTTGAAACAGTTTACATGAATAAATGATTGAGTTGAAATATTGCATATTTTATATATTTAAAATCAACGTATTTTAATTGCGTTGTGACATTATTATTGGTTTTAGATGAAAAAATGGTTAATAGGTATAAATTTGAGTTGTAATTTAAATTGGTTACTATCTTGGTTTATACTTAAAGTTATAACCTCTGATTTAATTGGGTAATATTTTCTCACATGTACAATATCTTTTTGATATTTTATTTTATTTATTTTTAATTTTCTATCTATATTATTTCTCTTTCTTATTTTTATTGCTTTTAAATAATACTTTTAGTTGTGACCTCTAAGCAGATGTTTTGACAGCTTGGGGCACCTAGTTACTCATGCATGCGCTAGCTTGAAGAAGGCAAAGTGTTGTTTCTAATCTTTGAATTTTCAATGGGACACATGTAGATAAGAAGAAAGCACCACTTTTGCACATGGAAAAAGAAATCAAATAGGACCACCTTTTTGGACGCATGAAAAATCAAAGCAAATAAAAAAAGCAAGACCAAAAGCAATGTTGTTTGCTGAAAAAAGGGACACCTGCGTTTGACTATCATGCAACACATAAAGGGAAATAAGCTTTTGGATCTTAGAAGCACATGGGGTAAAGAGCCATTGTAAAAACTATTGATCAATTCTCTCAAACCTTGTGGACAACAAGCTCCTTTGTGGACAGCATACAGCCCCATCAATCCTTTTTGCCGCATGCAAGTAGTGGTCCCGGATTGACATAATAGGAGGAGTGATTCACGGAGAGGGGGTCTTTTGTGAGAAGAAAAAGAGGGCAGCAGCTTGGGAGAAGTTAGCATTACGCAGTATTTTGTTTTCTTGGAGGTTGGATGAAAACGGCTGGGTGAAGAGGCCAAGTAGTGGTAACTGAACGTGAACTGGAGTTGAAACCAAGAGCTGCACGAAATGGAGGGAGTTTTAGTTTTTTTGTTTTTTTTGTTTTTTTTTTTTTCAGAGTTCTATCTTTTCTCCTGTTTTATTCTATGGTCTAAGTTATTATCTAGGGTTAGCTTGCATTTTATTTTAATTTTATCATGGAAAATATTTATTGGATTTCCATAACTCTTTTGATGAACATGGCTGACTAAACTTTTGTACTAAGGTTAGAGGTGAAGTTTAATGATTTAAGCATTGTTTTCGAATCAACATTTGAATTTATTTTGTGAGCTTGATCGATTGAAGGATTTTATTATTGGATATTTTGATTATCTATATATTTATCTTGATTCATTGTGATTTTCAAATATAGTGAATGCTTGAAGAATCTCTGTGATATTCAAATGGATTTGTGAATGTTTTTATCATCAATCGTTCATGCATAATCATTAGTGACTATTTTCTTAACCTTAAATGCTAAATCTTCCAATTAAACGGAATCATTATTCTAGTTTAATTGAAGTAAATCGATTGGAAACAATATTCTAAATTATTAGACGAATCCTCAAAACCTTAGTCATTCTCCATATCAATTTATTTTAACATTTTAATTTTATTCTGTTATTTTAAAAATCTTCATCTCAATAATTTTCCTATCTACTTGATTGCACGTTCGTTTTAGTAATTGATTTTCTTTGTTTGAGTTTATTTTCTTCATCACATAAGTAAATCATTGTGGATTCGACCATGTTAGGTACTACAACACCTATATATTTGCAGGTAAAACTGCACTATATTTTTTGTTCACTAGTTTGAGTCAAATTTTAGGCACAACAAGTCTTTGGTGCCGTTGTTGGGGATTGCAACGTGTGATAAGATATTTTTCTTTAAAGAAAAAAAAATTTCAATAATCTGTTACTAACTTTCTCGTATTTTTGTTATTTTGACTTGAAAGGGATCAAGAAACATTGCCTTCATATTCATATCATCTGGTAATCTCATTCCATTTTTTTTTATATTTCATGCTTGTTTTAGTTTTTAGAATAGAAGACTTTAGGTGGTGCATGCATTAATTAATTTTGAGACCTGTCCATACCTTTTAGTTTTTTAATGTACTCAAGCCTCTATAATGAATGATCTCGTGGCAATGTGATCAAACTAGTAGATTGAGAAAAAAAAAGAAATTTTTTTAAAATAATTGGTTGATAGGTTGTCTGGTAATTCCAAAAATTCTCATTCTAATACCATGGTAAACAATCATAATGTTCATGACGAACTCGAAAATGAGAAAGCTCAAAATAATCCACCAATGAGAACTTTGCATGAGTATTTGCAGCCAACAAGGATAAATACTCCATCTTGCATGATTTTTCCTACGAATATGGGGAATTTTGATTTAAAACTTGGAGTAATTCAATTACTTTCCAAGTTTCATGGCTTAGACCGAGAAAGTCCTTATTTGCATCTGAAAGAATTTGAAGAGGTTTGTGCAACTTTATAAAACCAAACTGTTAATGATGATATTGTTAGATTAAAGTTGTTCCCATTCTCTTTGAAAGAAAAATATAAAATTGGTTGAATTCCTTGAGAGCAAGATCTATTGACACATGGAAAGAAATGCAAAGAGAATTTCTGAAAAAGTTTTTTCCTACTCACAAGACCAACACTGTTTGCAGAAACATTATGAATTCTTCTCAAAAGGAAAATGAAACATTTTTTCAGTATTGAGAGCGTTTAAAAGAATTATTGCTAACTTGCCCACATCATGCCTATGAGACTTGGGGCACCATTAGTTTTTTCTATGAAGGTTTAACATCTCAAATGCACCAGTTTGTAGAAGTGATGTGTAATGGTGAATTTTTGAATAAAGATCCTGAAGATGCTTGGGACTATTTTGACCAATTGGCTAAAAATGTCGAATCTTGGGACAACACAAATCGTTCTGATCGGTCAAATAAGCCCAAGCTTAATGCCATGTCTCAAGAGGGTATGTATGTCCTTAAAGGAAATGATGATGTGAATGCTAGGATAACAAGTTTGACAAGAAAAGTCGAGGCCATGGAACTTAGGAAGGTAAATTCGGCTAAGGGTATTGAGAAAGAAGAAGAGAATTGTGGCATATGTGAGATTAGTAGACACCTAACTCAGGATTGTCCAACAATCCCCGCTTTTAAAGAGGTGTTGTACGAACAAGCAAATGCCATGAATTCTATAGGAGACCATTTTCTTCCCCTTATTTGAAAACATATAATCCTGGATGGAGAAATCACCCCAACTTTAGTTGGAGGAACAAGTCCAATTCAAATCAAAATCTTCAAGGGCCTTCTTATTCTACTCCTTATGTGCCTTCACATAAGAAAACCCTTGAGGAGACATTACAAACTTTTATGCAGGGGCAAGCCAATATTAACACTCTGACAATGCAGGCCATTAATGAGATGAAAAGTTTCATTAGCGACTTGACCTCCGCATTGCACGCTCAAGAAAAGGGTAAGTTTCCTGCTCAACCTCAGCCGAATCCCAAAGGAAAATTTGAGGTAAGAAATTCAAATTTTTCTGATTCAAAATTTGAACATGCCAAGTCCATCACCACTCTACGTAATGGAAAAACAATTGATAAGAGTATTTCAATGAAAGTTGATGAGACCAACAATTCTTTAAATTCCAAAAGTAATGGTGAACTTGACAAGGTCGAGCTAGATATGCCTGCGAAAGCCCTAACACCTGCCACATTTCCCCAAAGATTGCAACCTTCTCACAAATTGGTTCAAAATGCTGATATTCTTGAGATTTTCAAACAAGTGAAAATTAACATACCTTTGTTGGATGCAATTAACAGATTTCATCGTACGCTAAATTTTTGAAAGATCTGTGTACAGTGAAGCGTCCGATGAAAATACAAAAGAAGGCTTTCCTCACAGAACAGGTAAGTGCCATCCTTCAGAATAATTCTCCTCCAAAGTATAAAGATCCAGGTTGTCTAACAATTTCCTGTGTGATTAGAAATTTTAAAATTGAAAAAGTCTTACTTGACCTTGGAGCTAGTGTTAACCTCCTACCCTACTCGGTATATGAGCAATTGGGTCTGGGTGAACTTAAACCCACCAAGGTAACACTCCAACTTGCTGACCATTCAATAAAAATACCGAGAGAGATAGTTGAGGATGTGTTAGTGTAAGTACGCAAATTTTATTTCCTAGTAGATTTTATTGTTTTGGACACATAACCCGTCTTTGATGTTTGCACTCAAATTCCTATAATTTTTGGGTAGGTCATTCCTTACGACCTCAAATACTTTAATAAATTGTAGGAGTAGTGTGATGATAATTTCTTTTCACAACATGACTTTGGAGTTGAATATTTTCAACATTTGTAAACAACTTGGCGATAATGATGATGTGCATGAAATAAATTTGATCCAAATTCTTGTTCAAAATAAATTTGATTTGTTAATTCTTTCTGACCCTCTCGAGGCTTGTTTGGTTCATGGTAAAAATTTTGATGATGATTTTATGTTTGTATCTATGAATTTTTTGCTAGAATCTACTCCTATAATGGACACTGATAAATGGAGGACACGTTTTGAGGAATTGCCACCTCATGATGTCGTGTCCCTCCCCTCAAGTGTGCAAACACCAAAACTCGACTTGAAACCTCTACCTGCTAATCTCAAATATGCATTTTTAGGCCAAGCAGAGACATTACTAGTGGTCGTCTCATCAAAACTGGATGAAATTCAGGAGAGAAATTTAATCGGTGTTCTAATTGAACACAAAGAGTCAATAGGATGGACCATAGTTGATATCTAAGGTATCAGTCATTTGATTTGTACCCACATGATATATTTAGAGGACAATGCTAAACCCTCTAGAGAGATACAATATAGACTAAACCTCAACATAAAAGAGGTTGTCAAAGTAGAGGTGTTAAAACTTCTGGATGTAGGGATCATTTACCCTATTTCTAACAGCAAATGGGTTAGTCCTACGCTGGTGGTACCTAAGAAATCTGGTGTGACTGTAGTTAAGAATGCTGATAATGAATTGATCCCAACTAGAGTTACTACTGGTTGGCGTATGTGCATTGACTACATAAAACTAAATTCTGTCACCAGGAAGGATAATTTTCCTCTACCATTCATGGATCAAATCATTGAACGTGTAGCGGGCCATAAATTTTATTGCTTCCTAGATGGTTATTCTGGATATAACCAAATTGAGATTGCTTCTGAAGATCAAGAAAAGACCACTTTTATATGTCCATTTGGTACCTTTGCATATCGAAGGATGTGATTAGGATTTTGTAATGCTCCTGCTACATTTCAAATATGCATGATGAGCATATTCAGTGACATGGTAGAGCGTTTCGTTGAAACATTCATGGATGACTTTTCTATTTTTGGTGATTCATTTGATGAATGTTTGACTCATTTGGAAAAAGTGCTGATTAAATCTAAAGAAAAGAATTTGATTTTAAACGGGAAAAAGTGTCATTTTATGGTCACTCAAGGTATTGTCTTTAGTCACATTGTCTCTTCTCAAGGTATTGAAGTGGACAAGGCCAAGATTGAATTAATTTATTAATTGCCCAACCCAAAGAACATAAGGGATATTAGATTTTTTCTAGGTTATGCAAGTTTTTACAGGAGTTTCATTTAAGACTTCAGTACAATTTATAGACCTTTGTGCAATTTATTGTCAAAGGAATATTCTTTTGTGTGGACTGATGATTGTGAGTTAGCTTTTACAAAGCTAAAATGTATGTTGATTTCAGCCTCAATTATGCGATCACCTGATTGGAATTTACCATTTGAGATTATGTGTGACGCTAGTGATTATGCTGTTAGAGCTGTGTTGGACCAACATAAGGACAAAAAGCCTTGTGTTATTTATTATGTAAGTAGAATTTTAAATAGTGCTCAAATGAATTATTCAACAACTGAAAACTTGCAGTAATTTTTGCATTTGACAAATTTCATTCTTATTTGATTGGGTCCCAAATTGTCATTTTTACCGATTATGTTGCATTGAAAAACCTTTCAGTGAAAAAAGATGCAAACCCAAGGTTGCATAGATAGATCCTTTTGCTGCAAAAATTTGATTTGATAATTAAAGATAAAAAAATGAGTTGAGAATGTTGTTGTTGATCATCTGTCTAGACTTGTTCTTTCAGATTCCATAGAGACAGTTCCTATTAGAGACACATTTCCAGATGAGCAACTTTTTGGTATATCTCAATTGCCTTGGTATGCTGACATTGCTAATTTTCTTACTATAGGTGAAATTCCTCACATTTGGACTCAACAAGATAAGAGAAAATTTTTTGTAGAGTTAAAAAATTTCTTTTGGGATGATCCATATTTGTTTAAATATTCCCGGATTAGATAATTAGACGATGCGTTCCCAATAGTGATTTTCAAAATGTGATCTCTTTTTGTCACTCTGGGGCATGTGGTGACCATTTTTCTGGGAAGAAAACAGCTTTTAAAATTTTGTAATGTGGTTTCTATTAGCCCATCCTTTTTAAGGAAACCCATGAATTTCGTAAAACTTGTGAGCGTTGTCAAAAATTGGGAAGGATTACCCAACGGAATATGATGCTATTAAATCCAATTTTGATTGTTGAAATATTTGATTGTTGGGGCATTGATTTCATGGGACCCTTCACAGTTTCTTTTGGCAATCTCTACATTTTGGTAGTTGTGGATTATGTGTCCAAATGGATCGAGGCCATTCCATGCAAGAACAATGATCACAAAGTTGTATTGAAAATTTTGAAATAAAATATCTTATCAAGGTTTGGAACACCTCGAGTCATTATCAGTGATGGGGATAAACATTTTTGCAATAAGCCTTTTGAGACCTTAATGTGAAAATATGGTATTACTCATAAGATTGCTAACCCCTATCATCCACAAACAAGTGGCCAAGTTGAGGTATCTAACTGGGAGATCAAAATTGTTTTAGAAAAGACAGTTAACCCAAGTTGCAAAGATTGGTTTTTATGACTAACCGACGCACTTTGGGCATACTGTACTGCTTTTAAAACCCCGATTGGTATGTCCCCATATTGACTCATTTTTGGAAAGGCATGTCACTTGCCTGTGGAATTGGAACACAAAGCTTATTAGGTAATTAAGCAATTTAATTTTGATGTGGATAAAACTTACTCTCTTCGTAAGTTTCAACTAAATGAGTTAGAGGAAATGAGGAATGAAGCTTACAAAAACTCTCGTGTTTTCAAAGAGAGAATGAAAATTTTTCATGATAAAAATATTTTTCGAAAGTCTTTTGAGCCTTCTCAAAAATTTTTGTTGTATAGTTCAAGGCTCCATTTGTTTCCTGGCAAACTTCGATCCCGATGGATCGGTCCCTTTGTTGTAAAAACTGTTTATCCTTTTGGGGATATTGAGATAGAAAACCAAAAGAATGGTAATGTTTTTAAAGTTAATGGACAAAGGTTGAAACCATTTTTGGGTGATTTACTCCAGATGTTGAGTCCACTACCCTGAAGGATCCTACTTATCAGAATTAATTTCTGGTTCCTCATTATATATACCGTATTTGTTTGTTTTGTTGTTCTTTTTTTTACTTTTTGTGTCTTCTAACTTTAATAGAAATCTACTCCTTATGTGCACTCGAGTATCTTAGGTGACTTCTTTCCTCTCTATTTAATTATTTTCATTTCAATATATGTTCTGCAGTGTTTATCTTGCTTCCATTCATGCCTGTATAGCATACATCATTGAACATTCATTTGCTGAACATTGAGGACAATGTCACATGTAGTTTGGGGGAGGATTTTCTGTTAAAAATGTGTTAGTATATATAAAAAAAGATACAAAAAATAATAATAATACCAAAAAAAATTGTTGTAATGAGCATTGAAACACAAATGATAACACACACTCCTTCTATCATTTTTGTAAAATTTGAGCACCTTGGTGGAGTAATTGAGCGGAATTATTTTGTGAAAATTTATCTTCAACCCTAAGCATAGAGTATGACTTATGATGCATCATATTTTGTTGAAGAGTGACTTGAAACACCAGGATGCAATATTTATTGAGATGAGAATTAGTTTGATTTATATAAAATGAAGGACAAGTTTTTGAATAACATTTTGCACATGCTTACACTTGTAGTGTTCCTCATTAATGTTCATTGATTTAAAACAGAATAAGTAAATTGCAGGACTATCGAGCCTTAGAGAGAGAGAGAGAGAGAGAGAGCAAAGACAAATAAAAAAATATAAAACCAATGTAATTTCAGTCCCATCAATCCTTTTTGTCGCATGTACGTTGTGGTCCTGGATTGACATAATAGGAGGAGTGATTCACGGAGAGGGGGTCTTTTGGGAGAAGAAAAAGAGTGTGACGCCCCCAAATCCCCACGCACGGACACGGGGAAATCGAGGCGTCCGGATGGTGACAACACTGGTCACCACCCTATCGACGAGTGCCAAGTGTGTGCAAGCGACAAATGTGCACGAAGAAACACGCAGCGGATAGCAAAGACATATAACTGAGTACCAGAATTTTTCTTAATTAAAATACAAAGCGGTTCAAAACATACATAATAAAATATTACAAATACAAATATCGATTCAAAGCCAAGTGCAAAGCTTAAACTCCAACTCAGAACTCCGGCGGAACCGCATCCTCGGGCTCAGCCTCCTCCTCCTTCTCGATCTCTGCATCAAAATCTACGGTACCAAAAATGGTGTCGCAGGTAAGTAAAATCTAAATACCATTAGATAAAAACATATTATAACTCAAACAATATGCATGAAAGAAAGCAACGCACTTGTCCCATAAAACAACATTTTTCCACGCATGCCAAAAATCCCATTGGCCCAAAAGCATTTCCTTTACTCATATCCTTGCCATTATCCTAGATAATGGCCCAAAAACCAGTCTCGCCATTTTCCTAGAAAATGGCCCATTAACCAAAACATCAGAGCACTGTAGGCGGGAATCGCAGGCGGGACTCTACCACCATCCCTACTTACCACCATCCCTACACGTGCACCATAGGCAGGAATCGCAGGCGAGACTCTACCACCATCCCTGCTTACCACCATCCCTACGCGTCGTGCACCGTAGGCGGGAATTGCAGGCGGGACTATACCACCATCCCTGCTTACCACCATCCCTACGCGTCGTGCACTGTAGGCGGGAATCACAGGCGGGACTATACAACCATCCCTGCTTACCACCATCCCTACGCGTGCCTTTGACTCAAACCAGTCAATCCAATCGTTCACATATATCATAAATCAGTTTTCGCTTACAAGCCCAGTTTTCATTCACAAACACATGTACATGCATGCAATTACACAAAAACCCGGTTTCCGCTTTTTAAACATGAAAAGGTGAGCACTATACAATGCAAACATCAAGGCACAAATATGTCAAACAAATATCAACATCAACCAAACAACTCCGTCCTCAATCCATCCGACCCCCGAACTCCTCGGACTCAGTCCGGAATCAACCAACTAGTCCAATAATTTATTGTAAGAGCAAAATATATTTAAATCTAAAAGTAGAGTTTGGAAAATACTTACAGCGCTATACGGTATTTTTCGAAAGCTCACGGCGTTGCAAACGACGGAGGAAAAACAACGTAACAGTGTATTTTACACTGTGGCCGTGGGTAATAAATTACCCACTTTCGAACGGGGACAAACCAAGACACAAAATTGATAGGGAATGGCCTTGAGATATTTATGAAGCTAAAGGAAATGAGCTTTGGCCGTGGGTGGCGGTGGAAGTGCAAAAAGGGGCTGATCGGAGTTAAGCTCGTACGAGCTGCTCCGGCAACGGATCGGGGCCGAAATTAGGTGGGTTAGGACGGCAAGAGGTAGGGGAAGAAGCTATGAAGAGATGGTGGCCGGAGATGGTGCGACGGTGCCGGAAACGGTGAAAAACCATGTGGCTTGGAGGAGCTCGTGGTGGCTAACGGTGGCTCGGATGAAGGTGAAACTTGGTGGGGATGTTCATCGGTGAGAGGGGAAGAAAACTGGGTGGGTGGTGTAGGCCACGCCGCCGGCAAGCGGCGGTTCTGGGCGGAGAAAGAATCTGGCGACAGGGAGAAAAACAGGGCAGGGGCAGCAACTTCCAGGGGCTCGTGGCGGCTAACGGCTGGTCCGATGGCTCTAAAAATCGGTGGGGATGATTTCTGGTGGGAGGGAAAGAGAATGGAGGGGGTGGTGTACGACACCTCCGCCGGACGGTGGCGCAATGGGCTGCCGAAGTGGCAGCGACGGTAAGGGGAAGAAGAAGGGGGGCAGCTCGCGCGCACGGGAAGGAGGAGGAAGAAGAAGAAAAGAAAAAGAAAGAAAAAGGAAAAGGGAAAGAAAGAGAAAAGAAAAAAAAAAGAAAAAAAGGAAAAAGAAAAGATGAGGGAAAGAAATGAGGTCCAGTCCTCACTTTGGAAACCATAAACTGATCTGCTGAAAACGATTTTAAAAACCGTAAAACGACTAAAATAAATTAAACACAACATCAAATAAATTGAAAACCAATTAAAATACAATAATTTTAAAATAAATAAACCAATATATTAATTAAATTAAAAACACTCCTTCAGTGAAAATACACGTAAAAACGGGGTATCACAAAGAGGGCAACAACTTGGGAGAAGTTAGCATTACACAGTATTTTTTTTTCTTGGAGGTTGGACGAAAATAGCTGGGTGAAGAGGCCAATTACTGGGAATTGAACGTGAACTGGATGTGAAACCAAGAGTTTGACGAAACGGAGGGAGTTTTGTTTTGTTTTTTATTTTTGGAGTTCTATATTTTCTCGAGTTTTATTCTATGGTCTAAGTTATTTTCTAGTGTTAGCTTGTGTTTTATTTTAATTTTATCATGGAAAATATTTATTGGATTTCCATAACTCTTTTGATGAAAATGGTTGGCTAAACTTTTGTACTAAGGTTAGAGGTGAAGTTTAATGATTTAGGCATTGTTTTCGGATCAACATTTGAATTTATTTTGTGGGCTTGATTGATTGAAGGATTTTATTATTGGATATTTTGATTATCTATATATTTATCTTGATTCATTGTGATTTCCGAATACAATGAATGCTTGAAGAATTCCTGTGATATTCAAATGGATTTGTGAATGTTTTTATCATCAATCGTTCATGCCTAATCTGACTATTTTTCTTGACCTTAAATGCTAAATCTTGCAATTAAACAGATTCATTATTCTAGTTTAATTGAAGTAAATCGATCGGAAACAATTTTTTAAATTATTAGACGGATCCTCGAAACATTAGTCATCCTCTATATCAATTTATTTTAACATTTTAATTTTATTGTGTTATTTTAAAAATCTTCATCTCAGTAATTTTCCTGTCTACTTGATTGCACGTTCGTTTTAGTAATTGATTTTCTTTGTTTGAGTTTATTTTTTTCATCACATAAGTCAATCCCTGTGGATTCGACCCTGTTAGGTACTACAACACTTGTATACTTGCAGGTAAAACTGCACTAAATTTTTAGTTCACTAGTTTGAGTCAAAGTTTAGGCACAACAATCAACCACCTGGCTTCTCACATCCACAATTTCCTCATCATGTTTGCAAACTAAGGAAAGCCATCTATGGCCTGAAGCAATCACCAAGAGCTTGGTACTCTCGGCAAAGTCTGAAACCCAGTGATCTTGGGTTCAATATTTCATTTGCCGATAGCTCGTTATTTGTTTGAATTAATGGTTCTACATGTCTCTATGTACTAGTCTACGTAGATGATCTTCTTGTTATGGGATCCAACATGCAGCCTATTAATGACCTTATTCATGCATTACGGTCAGATTTTTCAATTACAGACCTCGGCAAGCTTCATTTGCATTTAGGAATTGAAGTAACACATAACTCAGATGGTTCAATGTTATTGACTCAAAAAAAATATATTGTTGACTTGTTGAACATGACACTAGCAAAACTAGTTAAGACCCCAACGGCCACTTCTGAAAAGCTTAGCATACATTCAGGCAAGTTATTTGAAGATGTCACTCTCTATCAAAGTACAGTAGGTTCTATCCAATACTTGTCATTTACAAGACCAGACTTAGCCTTTGCAGTAAGTAAAGTCTGCCAGTACTTACACTCTCCAAGAGTCCCTCACTGGCAAGCAGTAAAAAGGATACTTAGGTACCTTAAGAACACATCCTAGCTTGGATTAAGTTTCTCTCGTTCACCTTCAATGAATCTCATTGCCTTTTTTTGTTCGAATTAGGTTGGGTGCCTAGATGATAGATGGTCAACAAGTGCCTACTGTGTTTACTCTGGATGCAATCTGAACTCAACGTCCTCAAAGAAGTAGCAAACCGCAAGGTCATCAACCGAGGCTGAGTTCAAATCAGTAGCTCACGCCACTGCAGAAATTATCTGGATCCAAGATCTATGTCGAGATCTCGACATCAACCTAAATGCTACTCCATTACTATATTGTGACAACCTGGGGGCTACGTATTTATCATCCGATCTTTTGTCTTCCATGATCTAAAAAAGCATGTTGAAATTGATTTTCATTTTGTAAGAAACAAAGTTCTCAACAAATCTTTGCAAGTTGCCTTCATCTATGGAAAAGATTAGGTAGCAGATGTCCTAACAAAACCTTTTTCTTCTTCACGGTTTCAACACTTGTGTTCAAGTCTATGCTTGTCTTCATTGATGCTTGACTTGAGGGTGCCTGTTCAAGCCACTAATGCAATACCTGACATGCGTACAAATAATGCACAACCCGCAACGGGCATGAAACCTGCTCCAGCAACACTTGCATTACAAAATGCAGAACACGTAGCATGCAATAGCATGCACCATATAGCATGTGGTGCGCAGACAGCACACAATGCCAAATCTATCCAAAATACTCTATAGTAGCCAATAGACAAAGCATCCTCTAGAATATTCTCCAATCATCCCTTATAACCGTAGCCACTTTTATTTTTATTAGCTGTAATATTTCTGTTGTAAAGAATTCTTTGTATCTATTTCATTAGTATAAATACAGAGGCACTACCTCATTGTAAAGTTGAAGGAAATAAATATACAAGAAACTTTTGTTTCTAGCAAATGCCTAGAGAATATAGGTGTGGTCAATACACTGTAGTAGATGAAGTGTAGGAAACAAATTCAAATAGAGTATTGCACAACAAGAGAAATGTGTAAATAGGATGCGTAACTCTAACTATATTGTTTATCCAAGTACACTGTAAACCATCATGAGTAGAAAGAGTAAGCTAGATTTTCAAGAAAATCTTCTAACACAACCATCTCCCTAAACCATCAAGGGATGCATCGCTTGGTTTATCCTCAAATTTTACATACTTTAATTTTATGTGTAGTATATATCACCCATAACCTTATATTATATGTGGGTCACATCAAATCTCTTAACATAAGAAATTTGTTCATAGTACTAATTAAACCAGTCTTAAAAAAAATCTAGTAGTCTTAATTTAAGAAACAAATATTCTACAAATCCCTAGTACGTCTCCCCCTAAAGAAATAATTACAGTATTGCAAATGTTGTAATCTCCCTCAATATCAAGTGGAGTAATTGTATTCATGTATATATACAATTACAAGAGTTGACTATACAACTGTAGCTTAAGATGTATGCAAGGAAAGTAATATCAGAGAGATAAGAAAGCAGCAATCACGGGAGCTGGTCTGGTGAAGGAGGAGGCATATCAGTAGCCAAATCCATAGTTGCCTTATTATCCCCCCTCAACCTGAGCGGGAGGGATCAGACGCACAACTTGGCATGAAAAGCCTAAAATCACGCAGTGGGCAAAGGTTTCATTAGTGCATCCACAAGTTGGGACTCGCTAGGTAGGAACTGAACATCGAGAGGCCGTTTTTGAACTTGTTTGTGGACAAAGTGATAATCAATATCAACATACTTGGTATGTGCATGGAGAACTGGATTGGCCGACAAAAATGTTACCCCAAGATTATGACACCAGAGGCATGGACAATTAGTAGAGAAAATTTCCAGTTCATGTAAAAGAGATTTAATGCATAGTAATTCCTATGTAACATTCGCAAGTGCCTTATACTCAAACTCAGTACTCAACCTTGCCACGATTGGTTGTTTTTGGGAACTCCCGAAAATTAAAGATTGACCAAGGAAGACACAATAACCCCTATAGATTTTCTATCATCAGGGCTTCTGACCCAATTGGTATCGGAGAAAATAGAGAGTTGGAATGAGGGACTTGGGCGCAGGGCGCAGCAATAAGCCAAAATCAACAGTCTCCCAAAGGTAACACATGATGGGTTTTACAGTAGCCCAATCTTTATCCATGGGCTTGTGCAAGAATTGGCACACCTTGTTGACCGAGAATGCTATGTCAGGACGTTTAAGAGAGAGGTATTGAAGGGCTACAACCACACTCCTATAAAGACTAGGATAAGGAAACTTTGCACCATCAAATAAAGAGAGGTGGGAGCTGGTCGACAAAAGATGGCATGGCCTTAGCATTTGACATGTTGGATCAGGATAACAAATCAAGAACATATCGTTTTTGAGTCAGTAAGAGTCCATCAGGTGTAGGAACAGCGTCAATACCAAAGAAGAAGTGGATGGGGCTAAGATCCTTGACAGCAAACTCAACATTGAGAAACAAAATCAGAGAAGTAACTGTAGCTTGAGAGGACCCTGTGATAAGTATGTCATCTACATACACAAGAACAAAAAGTCGTATGCCATGAGAATTAAAAATAAAGGGGAAGTATCTGATTTGGAGTTAAGAAACCCATAATCAAGCAACTTGGAACTCATGTGGGCATACCACGCACGGGGCACTTGTTTTAAAGCATACAGTGCCTTTTTGAGATGACAGATACGACGAGGGAATTTTTTATCCACATACCCAATCGGTTGAGTCATAAAAATCTTCTCATTTAAGAAGCCATGTAGGAACGCATTTGATATGTCAAATTGTTAGATGGGCCATTGCTGAGAAATAGCAAAAGTAAGAACCAAACGAATGGTGGTTGGCTTGATCACCAGACTAAAGGCATCCCCATAGTCGATCCCCAGTTGTTGATGATATCCCTTAGCCACAAGCCATGCCTTGTGAAGAATTGGCTTGCCACTAGATTCTTTTTAACACAGTAGACCCACTTGATGGCAAAATCCATACCCTCTTGATAAGGAACAAGCTGCTAGGTATCATTCTGTATAAGTGTCAAGTGTTCAGCATCCATGGCATTCCTTCAAGGCTCATGAGTAACAACACATGAATAACATCCGGGATCATTAGGAACTGGCCTCAAGTTTGCCATAAAAATCTGTGGTGCAGGGGATCCATCAAAAAAAAATTTATGTTTGACAAGGATGAATGCATGTGAGAGGAGCACTTGATGCAGGAGGGTGATCAGAAGATGGACTGGTAGATTGAGAATTGTTAGCATGATCAATGGATGGACTAGCAGACGGAGAGGTCTCAGCATGATCAAAAGAAGTAGAGGTGTCAAAGTTGGATATGGCAGGTGACGTTGGCATGAAAATATAGGAAGAATTAGGTAATGCTGAATTTGTAGGAGTGGATGGGGAGGGAGAAGATTGATTGGAATTAATAGTAGAAGATGCCGAGAATGAAGATGAGGAATTTATGTGAGGTGGAGTGACATAGCGACTCAAAGGCACTAGAGACATGGGGGCCAAAGTGGACACCGACTGAGGAGATATGTAATGTGAGGGAGAGACAGGTGGTGCCCTATGGGAATGGCTTTGTGCGTGAGGGAGTAATGAGAGGGACAAGTGAGATTGATCAACTAGAAGAGTCAAAAAAGGAACGTGCTTCTCATAAAAAATGATATGTCGTGAGACATATATTTTCCAGTAGACATGTCCAAGCATTGGTAACCACTATGATTTTTACTAACACTAAACAAGACACTTTTTTTGGAGCAGACGTCAATTTTTTGGTGGTAGTATGGGCGGAGATACGGCCAACATACACAGCCAAACACATGTCAGATAGATTAGTCAGGCCTTTTGTTGAACAATTTTTCAAAAGGTGACAATTTATGCAATGGTGATGTTGGTAGACGATTAAGAATAAAGGTGGCCATGAAAAATGCATCATCCCAATATGAGGTGGGAATGAAAGAATGAGATAAGAGGGAAAGACCACTATTAACTATATGTCAATGCTTGCATTCAACCGTCCCATTTTGTTGGGAAATATGTGGGCAAGAAATCCGATGGGTGATGCCATGTTGGCTAAAAAAGGTGTGGAGTGTGTGAAATTCTCCTCCCTGATCTATTTGAACAAATTTGATTTTGTGATTTAATAAAGGTTCAATGTGTTTTTGGAAAGAGATAAAACCTTAAAAACTAATATTTTGTAGGAATTGGAAAAATCCATGAATATTTGCTGAAATGATCAACAAAGGAAACATAGTATTTATTACCACTTTTAGACATTACAGAAGAAGGAACCTATACATCAAAAATATTAAATATGATGGACCATTTGACACATGACTAGAATGCGAAAAAGGAAGACGATGACTCTTGTCCTGTTGGCAAGAGTTGCAAACCCCTGGAACATTATTTGAGGAAACTGGAAGGGACGCCTTGGAAGTGAGTTCCTTGACAGTCATGAATGAAGCATGGTCAAGACGAGAGTGCCACACGTCCAACAGAACATTCTGACAAGAGAAAGCTTGTGGTGTACGAGGAGGAAAGAAAGGATAGAGACCACCCTCAGTTTTGCCGCAGAACAGGAGCTTCTTGGTGCATTCGCCCTTCACAAAAAATAGCCTGGCATGAAATTCAATAAAAGCATGATCATCTACCGTAAACTGACTCATAAACATGAGATTCTTTTTAGGCACATGCAAAATGGACTTCAATGTAAAAGTAGAGTTGTTAAGAGAAATTTTGGAGGAACCAATATGACTAAAAGGCAAACTTGTGCCATTCCCAACTTGGATGGTATCTGTTCCGTGGAATGGTTCAGCACCAAGATTTAAATTTTTTTGAAAATCATTGGTTAGGTGTGTGGCGCCGGTGTTAGTGTACCAATTTGGATCATTGGATGTTTGTGAATGAGCCACAAAAGATTGCATAGGTAGCTGGGTACCCTGATAAGATAAGTCCAGCCGATGATAACACTGCACTGCATTATGGCCACTTTTTCCACACAGTTGACAAACAAGGTGCAATCCTTCTCCAGAAAAATTACCTTGTGACCTACGATCTCGGCCACGGTTGTGCATGCCTCGACTATTTTGAAAGGATCGTTGAGGGGTCCTTCCACCATGGCCACATGAATGATCATTATGTGTGGCTAAATTTGCTGAGCCAATGGCTATTTCAAGAGCATAATTTTGCTGCTCAATTTTGACTTCAAAGCTTAACAAATAAGCATATGCATCTTCAAGAGAAAACTGATCAACTCTAGTAGAAATAGAAGTGACAATGGAGTTAATGGATGAGTCAAGGCCAGGAAGGATATATGTGAGGAATTCAAAATCACGAAGTAGTTCACCAACTACTGCCAATGTATCAGCAGAGGTCTTAACTCGCTGGTAATATTCGGACATGGACATGTTGCCCTTCTTAAGAGTGGATAATTCAAGGCGTATGCCTACCACTCGTGCTCATGGTTGGAAAACATGCGCTCAAGAACACACCAAACATCCTTGGATGTTTCAAGGCCCACCATGTGGGTGATAATTGATTCTAAAAGAGAAGACATGAGGGCACCAAGGATTACATAATCCTGGTTGTACCATTAAGAAAATTCTGGATTGGGAATAGTTTGGATTGTGTCATCATCTTTGGAAGTAATATGAATTGTTGGTGGAGGACATGGGATTGTTCCATCAACATAGCCAATCAATTGTTGGCCTCTGAGATATGGCAGAATCTGTGCTCGCCATAGGAGGAAGTTATCCTTAGTGAGTTTTATGGTGACAAGGTTTTGTAGGCTAAGTGGGACAGAAAGAGACATTGTCTGGAAAAACAAATGGAGGATTTCGAGTGAGTGACTAGCTAAATGGTAGTGGATGCCGAGCAAAATTCTCTTAGACGTTGGTCTTTTGGCTTTATGATACCATAAAGAAATAATGACAGTATTGCAAATATTGTAATCTCCCTCAATATCAAATGGTGTAATTGTATTCATGCATATATAGAATTACAAGAGTTGACTATACCGTTGTAGCATAAGATGTATACAAGAAAAGTGATAACAGAAAGATATGAAAGCAGCAATCATGGGAGCTCGTCTGGTGCAGAAGGATGAGGAATATCAGTAGCTGCCGAATCCATAGTTGCCTTATTACCCCCAAAAGAAAAAAAATTATTTGATCAAAGATTTATGAAACATTTTTATATTTCTCACATTTTTATTTTTATCTATAAAAAATGAAAAAGTTATAATATTATTAAAACATTTTTATCTTTATTTTCTTTTTATCTGGGCTATGAGATTTGATGTCATTTTGGCAACCGAAAGATATTGTGTTCGCATTAACATTAATATATGAGAAATATTGAAAGATTCGAGAATATTATAAATTTAATAGTGATTAGAAAAGTTTAAAATGACTGAAGAAAGTACAAAAAATGAGTTTTGGATGGATGAGTTGATATATACTATATTGTAAAAGTCATTAGTTAAAGTACAAAAAATGAGTTTTGGTGACGTGTTTTAAACAATCAAATATAAAAACCAAGCATCCATTGGGAGTATCAGCAAGCTAGGTGTATGCAAACAGAGAATATATCATAGCTAGCTAGCTTGGAGAATGCATATAAATTTGTATGGATAAAGTAGACTTGGCATCGTTTCCAAGTTTTAGTTCAAATTAATTGCGAGAAATAGTTAAGTAGTGTTTTAGTAAATTTTCTAGTGGATGGCTTGAAATCAGAGTCCCCTCATCTTTTCAATTGACCATATAATGGAGTAATCTACATACTATGATGCCCCCAACTCCCACATATGGAAATACAGGAATCGAGGCATCGGCATAATGACACATACAACCATGAAATGTATAAATGCCGCATAATCGTTTTAAAAAATAGTAGTTCTACTATTAAAAAATTAATTTTTTTCATATAGGTCCCATGTTTTATTCATTTTTTCCAAAGTGATTATGCGGCGGTTGCACTATTCACAGTTGTAAATATCTTTTTCTCTTATTTAGTGATAGGGGTTGCATCCTAGCATTTGCATTCCTCGCTAATATGCTTCTGCTTCTTTTTTCCAATTTTTTAAAAGTTATAAGGCAAAATCAATCCATGAGTTTTCACTCATTAATTGGAAACAACTCCCTAGATTTTTTATTTTACAAATTTAATCCTTGGATTTCATGTTGTTTTGCAATTAACTCCTTTCTTCCAACTTCAAAAAAGTCCTTTGGAGCTAGGGACATAGTCTTCCTTGGTTGGATTAATCCTAGCGCATTGCTGGTAAGGCCCATGGCCCAGTTGTTACTGGACCAGTAACTTGGCACAAAAGCAAGTGGAGCTCGGGGAATATAGGGAGATGGGACCGCATTAATTGCACCGATTGAGAATGTCGACCAAGGATCCCGACAGGGGATCTTGTCCCCAACAGAAGCCCCTACATCAAATGCAATGGCTGGTTCCCCAAAGCAAGGTTGGATGCCCCGAACACAAAGGGAATGATAAAAGCCTGGAAAAAGGTATAACACAGGATGTATTCTCTCCAACTCTCTATCTCTCTCACTCTCAAGCATTCACTTAGGCATTGGAGGTGCTTCCTAGTACTCTAGGCCCTTCAAGCTTTCTTACCTTAGGTGATCGGCAGGGTATGAGACAAGTTCTTAACAAATGGCACCAACTACGAGATTTAGTTTAAGTAAAACTAACATACCTTTCATACATGAGTCGCGAAACGGTCCCAAGCAATAGTGATTGGGAAGATACCTTTAATGAATAAGAGGAATTGAGAATGGATGGAAGAGCAAGCTTCCCCACCACCCCTGAGCTCATTGAATGGGTGGTGGAAACTAGGGACGAGCGACACCTGAAACAAGGAGAGGCCGAGGAGCCCTAAAGCGGATCACATTAGAAAAAGGTTACCCTAAAAGAAAGGTGAGAATAGGAACTAGGATGAACCCAGATGTGATCCTCTGAACACAAAGATGTTCTTGCCTGGAGTCACGAGGACATGCTTGAGATTGAAAGAGATGTGATTAAGCACCATTTGAGTGTGAACCCAGATGCTAAGAAGCACGACAGAAATGTAGGAGGTTCTACACCAAGAAATACGCAGCCATAGTGAAGGAGGTTGAATGTCTATTAGACATAGGATTTATTCAAGAAGCCCATTATTTGTAGCGGCTCTCTAATGTAGTTTTGGTCAAGAAGGCGAATGGCAATTGGAGGATGTGCATTCACTTCACTGACTTGAAAAAGGCGTGCCCCAAAGACAGCGTCCCTTTGCCGCAGATCAACTTAATCCTGGACTCAACTGGTGGGCAGAAGATGTCAAACTTCATGGACGCCTACTCTGGATATAACCAAATCCAAATGAACCCGAGCAATGAAGAAAAGACAACGTTTATAACCAACCGAGGATTATACTACTCCCAGGTGATGATCTTTGGACTAAAGAATGCCAGAAAGACTTCTCAAATGCTAGTAAATTGGATGTTTAAAGAACAAATCAGACAGAACATGGAAGTCTATGTAGATGACTTACTTATCAAAAGCAAGGAGTCAGGAAAGTTCCTTGGCTTCATGGTTTCAGAGAGGGGAATCGAGGTGAACCCAGAGAAGATATAGGCTGTCATCGATATGAAGCCCCCTACAAACCTCAATGAAGACTAGAAGCTTGCAAGCATAATCATAGCACTTAACAGGTTCGTTTCCCAATTGACAGACTAGTGCCTGCCCTTCTTCTTGGTTATGTGCAACGTGCATGATTGGAATGAGGAGTAGGATGTAGTGTTTGCTCAGCTCAAAGAATACCACTCTAAACCCCCCCCCCCCTCTCTTGAGGCAAACCATGCAAGAAGAAACTTTCTACCTGTATCTATCCATCACACCAGAGATTGTCTCAGCAGTGTTGGTACGAGAGAAGAAAAAGTTTAAAAAACCAGTTTATTACACAAGCCACGCACTGAGAGGGGGAGAAAAAAAGATACCCACCTATGGAGCTATTAGGGTTTAATTTAGTAATAGTTGCACGCCGCCTAAGGCCTAATTTCCAAACACACCCGATAAAAGTGCCGATTGAAGCTCCCCTTAAAAAAACACTGCAGCTACCCGGCACATCTGGGCGACTGGTCAATTGGTCCATTGAGCTCGATGAATTTGATATCGACTATGTTCCCTAAACCACTATCAAGGGACAAGCCCTGGTGGACTTTGTAGCAAAGATGAGTAGCCCCCTCGAGGAAGGACTTAATTGACCAGCCGACCATCCCTAGCAAGTCTATGTCGATATCTCGTCCTGTCATTCCGGTGGGGGCAGGAGTGTAGATAGTGTCGAACTCTATTGAGGAAAGCCATTATTCGATAAAGCTCAAGTTCAAAACTACCAACAATGAAGCTGAATATTAGGCCCTACTAGCAAGCCTCATCATAGTAAGGATGCTCGGAGTAGTGGAAGTGAAAGTGAAGGTGGACTTCCAGGTGGTTGTAAACCAAGTTAAAAGAGAATACGTGGTGAAAGGTGAAAAGCTCCAACTCTACCTGTAGATAGTGTGGCAGGAGCGTGACCATTTTAGAGACTTTACTATTAGGCAGATCCCTCGGAAAGATAATTGGAAGGTGGAAAAGTTAGAACGAATAATATCAGGAATGGACGAGGCAACACTACCATGGGTAGTGGTTAGCAAGGTGGTAGAGACTGCCGCCATTGGGTTAGAAGTGTAAGAGGTAAAGGCAGAAACGCCTGAGTGGGCACAAGCAATAACAAAGTTAATGATAACTAGGGAACTATTGACCGAGAATGAAGAGGTGAGGAAAGTAAGGAATAAGGCATTTGGATTCACCCAATTGAATGGTATCTTGTACAAGGGAGGTCTTTCCTCACCCTTGTTGTGATGTGTATCACTAGATGAGGCCCAATGGTAGAGATCCATCTAGGAGTGTATGGAAACCACTCGAGCGGAAGAGTTACGAGAAAGGCCCTAAGAGCGGGCTACTACTGGCCTCACACCCATAAGGATGCAAAACAATTTGTTAGGAAATGCGTGAGATGTCAAGAATGCTCTCTGATTTAGCATAACCTGCCAGAAGAATTGATGTCGATCATGTCCATGTGACTCTTCATGTATTGGGGAGTAGACATAGTGGTCCCATAACCCAGACAAGGGAGGCGTGAAGTTCATTGTAGCAACTGAAGACTACTTCACCAAATGGGTGGAGGTAGAGCCCCTGACAACAATAACATGCTGCAACCATCCCCAAGTTTCTATGGAAGACTGTCGTGTGCAAATTTGGCATCCCCCGCATCGTCATCGCAAACAACGGGCAGTAGTTTGATTCTGATCATTTTGACAATCAATGCACCGAGTTAGGGATCAAAATCAAATACTTGCCCCAGAACAACCTCGAGTGAATGGGTAGGTTGAGGTGACTAACAAAACTCTCGTGGGAATACTAAAGAAGAAACTCGCCAAGTAAAAATTGAGCCTAGGCTAAAGAGCTACCGTGTGAATCCTATGGGCCTACCGAACCACCACGAAAATCCCAACTGGGGAGACCCCTTTTGCTCTGATATATGGAAGCGAGGCCATGATCCTTTTTGAGATAGGGATATCGAGCTATGGGGTCTAGTAGTTTAATGAAATCTTGTAGTTTAATGAAAAAATAAATGAAGAAGCCCTTTGTAGGACTCTCAACTTGGTGGAAGAACTGAAAGACAAAGCGGAGCTGAGGGCGGTGGCAGCCAATGTAACAGCCCACCAAAAATTCAGTGGATGAATTTCTTTAGGCTTTAAGAACGTCATGAGAACCTCTGAAAGGTCTTACAAATTGAGCAATTACGTAGGTTTTAATAAGTCATCATAGTCACTTTCTAGGCCACTAAGGTGTTAGAAACGCGATTTTATTTATTTGAGAAGCTTAGGAGTGTGAAAATGAGAAACAATCTGCGCCATTAATCTCAGATGAATATTTAGGATTTTAAGGCATAATAAAACGATTTTCATTTTTTGGACAACAACTGTTCGAAGATGCATTTTGATTTGTTTGGGGCAATTAGGAGTTGAAATTCGTGAAACGAAGTGCATTCCTAGTTTCATAGGATTATTTAAAATTTTATGGTACAAAGTTAGTTTCACCATTTTCTAAGTGAATAGTAACTTCTATATTAGTGCCATGTGGCACAAAGTCCGTTTATTTTCAAATCACAGTATGGAATGTCCAAATCAGTCTAGATAAGTTTCATTCAGACACTTGGAAAGTTCTTAACTACACTTGGTGAATAGTACTTTGTACCAAGATGAACCATGAGATGAAAATGTAAAGGAAAGGAAGGAAAAATCAAGTTTTGTGATCTTGCCACCTAAGCCAAATACTATTCCATCCAACCATTCATTTTTGTGACAAATCAAAACAGGTTTCAACCCTAGTGAAATTCCAAATATTTGGAATCCAATTGAAACCCCAAATAGAGAAAAACAGAAGCAATATTTCAACAAAAGAGTAAGCCCATGGTGTTTAAGGCAGGAGACATAGTCCTAAAGGAAACGGGGGTAACCTCTCTGGAAGAAGGGAAGCTTGGACCAAAAGGGAAGGCTCATACATAGTTACAATTTGCCACAGACCTGGAGCCTAATGGTTGAAATGAATTACAATGACAATGGAATGTGGTAGCACCTTAAGAACTATTTTGCTTAGGAGGCCCATGTGTAAGAACACCCTAAAAGCTCAATAAAATTTCTTTGGGTGACATATGACTCTATTCTATGTTTTTTCTTTCTTATTGTCTAAACCTCGCTACGAAAAGTCGTAGATGCCACTTTGTGCTACTGAGTGCATCTCCTGCATGGTTTACTTAAGCCAATACTCCACGCTCGCACCCGGCAAACAAATGAGGAAACACCTCTCCTAAGTGTCCCCTCTCTCCTCGCCACCCAATGTGGTCTAGTGAATCTCCCGCCTGAATTACTTAAGCCGATGCTCCATGATTGCACCTGGCGAACAAATGAGAGAATACTTCTCTGACGTGTCCGATCTCTCCTCATCAGCTAGCGCAATTGAGCCCATATCCCACCTTGTTTACTTAAGAAGATACTAAATGCTTGCACCCAACTAACAAAGGATGGAACAACTTTCCTAAGTGTCCCATCTCTCATCACCAGCCTGCGAATGCTCTATGCTCACACTTGACGAACAAAGGAGGGAGCACCTCTCTGAAGTGTCCCTTCGGCTCGAAGGATATATGATCTCCACTTAAGTCGATGTTCCATGCTTGCACCCAGCAAACAAAGGAGGGAACACCTCTCTTAAGTCTCTCCTCGCTATCCAACGTAGTCGAGCCCATTTCCTACCTAGTTTACTTAAGCCAATGCTCCACGCTCGCACCCAGCTAACAAAGGAGGGAACACCTCTCCTAAATGTCCCATCTCTCCTAGCCATCTAGCACAGTCGCATACATCTCCCACCTTATTTACTGAAGGCCAATTGTTTCTGAGCCCTAACAATGACCGATGCCCTTTTTGATCAAGATCAAAGGAATAACGACTGACAGACATAAATTGAAGAAAGGGAAGTAGAAGAACAAATATTCATGGATATCAACCAAAGCACAAGACCAAGAACAAAGGCATTCCATTTAATCAATCAAATCGGCATGAGCTGAGAAACTTACATACAATAAATTGGTTAAAAAAACCAAAAACAAAAATTAGTGAAAGTCTCTACTATGAATTAAGAGCTTGGAGCTATGTCTAGGACCATATCTAGAGCTGCGTCAGGGAAGACGTCAAGCATCAGGTCTTTGCCCACAAAGTTAAGAAACCAAAGGGCCTAGCTGCTAGGCATGAGAGTTGTTAATTTAAGGGCCCTCATGTTGGTCTGGTGATTCTCCATCAAATGGTCCCTTATAGTCTCCAAGCCTTACCTATGTTCATGGCCCCAAGCTTTGGTAAGGACCATGTTGGCAGCCGACATACGAGGAGAGAGTCAAGCCAACTTCTCCTTGGAAGCAATCTGCCAGGAATCCAGAGAACCAATTTGTAGCTTCAGAGGAGCTGCCTCTCACTTGGCAGTGCCCAATTCGAACTCCGAAGCTTTGATTTGCTAACTCTAGGATTTAATCTTGCCCCGCTTGCAATACAGAGATTCTTTGAATTGGAGGTGCTTCTCCTCCGAGACACCGAATACGATCACTTCCAATGGCATGGTTTTGTGCCATTGTAAGGAAATTTTTAATGCCTTCAGCATAAGCAGGTGATCGAAGTCTATCCCCCAAAGTCATCCAGCTTTTGTCCATCTAATACAAATAATACTGAATGAGTGATTCTGATAGTTAAGTTAAAATTATCATAAGGTAGGGCATAGAAGTAACTAGGATGTGGGATATACCAAGATTTGGGGGAAAAAAGCACATACCGGTGTTGGAATGCAGTAAAATGTATCCTGATGTCGGGGGATTGATATGGCTTGATGTAAATAATAAGATTAGCAAAACTGTAGAATATGAGTTTCATATTCTACCAGCGTGCCATAATTCATTACAAGTAAATAGTACAGACAAACAATCACACACACACTCAATAAATACATATAAGTAGTATTTATATTTTTCTGTTATGTTTAAATTATGAAGTAGTATCAAGGTCCCCTACATGCCAAGCAGTAGGGGATCAGGCTATCTAACTTATTGCTAGCTGCTCAATGGAATTTATTATGGATCAAATCTTATGTGTTAGATAATGATGGTAAGAAAGTATCAGGGGATTGCATCTTTATAGGTCTGTAGGTGTTGCTTGTCGGAAGGAAATGTACCGGGCAAGCAGGGGCATCCAGTTGCCAAAACATATGAGTTTGGGCTTTTGCGAGACTTGTGCTGGGATTTGGGTTTAAGTTATATCTAGTTTAGAATATCCTTCAAAGTAAAATTAGTTATTTGAGTGGACAGATTTAATTAAACAAAGCATATCTCGTTTTCCTCTTGAACAGCAAGTTTCAATTTTGTAGTCTTTTGAGTTGCTAGGGAGTGTAATTTCTATTGGATATGTCCCCCTTTAAATATAATTCGCCATTTGAAGTTGAGGGATCTCCATGTTGATGGGTGTCCCAGCTTCAACAACATTGAATCAGCTTTATTATTAAAAAAAAAAAGTAATAAAAAAAGTAAATAAGAAAAAAAATAAAAAATGAATTAAGGAATGCACCCAAAAATACTATCACCAGCCAATCTCATGGAAGTCATGCAAACTTCAGCCATATTTTCAAGGATATGGCTGAAAGAGAGGTGATAGTGGCAAAGATGGATTTTTGGGGTTAAATAAATGTGTGCATTATATAAAGAAAAGAAGTAGATAAATTGGACATGGTTGAGAAAAATAAAACAGTTTGTAATAAGAAGCACAATTTACAAACAGAAATATTAATATAAGCAATAAAAGCCTGGGGGATTGTGGAAAGTATTAATTAAACACAATGTTCAGAATTACAACTATTTGAGGACAAACCATCTTTATGAAAGGCACATCTTTGCAAGGTCTGAACCAGCAAAGCAAATCATCATGTTTCAAAATGTCGGGGTATTTCCATGCATTGAATATCAGTTAGGAAGCTAGGATATATTGCTTTGTCTAAACTGATTTTAGACAAGGGTGTGAAGTCAGATGGTGTTTACTTGACTGTGTCACTTACATTACCCACAATGTGAATGTAACATAACAATTCTTTTCGAAGATCCTTGCATATGGTTATTCTTAGAAAAGGTTGTCCATGTGTCAGACCTATAAAATTAAATCATTTAACAAAATTTCTTGCCTTACATTCTCTCATTACTTGACATTTTTTCACCAAGTAGCTTTTATTATCTATAATCCATACATGGTAAACTTCATGTCACCATGCTTAGATGCTAGCTAAAAGCGGTTAGGAAAATGTTACAGCGATAATAATGCTCATGATGACTCAAGTACATATATTTCGATTGATCATTTACAATTGA
Source organism: Carya cathayensis (assembly GCA_011037825.1). NCBI lineage: Eukaryota > Viridiplantae > Streptophyta > Magnoliopsida > Fagales > Juglandaceae > Carya > Carya cathayensis. The sequence continues at coordinate 218,097 of QGSO01000184.1, forward strand.
TATTTCTTATTCCTTTTCTTGTTGAATTATAAAAATACCAATAAAAGGCCTAAAAAGCGCCATATCATGTTGTCATGACAGTTATATTCATACATCACCCAAAAGATTCATGAAATGTCATGTTAGGATTGTTGGGCGGGCAAAACAATCTGTAGAATGTTTTGCATTTAGATCGATAGTTTTGAGAAACTGGTTATTTGTTTTGTTTTGTAGAGCATGTCTGACTGAAGCAGAATATTTGTTTTGCTCATAAAGTGGAGATTAGATCGTACGGAGTGAAGTGAAGACCAAACAAAATCACCCACAGAAGCAAAAACCAAACCAAATCAAGAAAGAACATGTGGATTTAAGTGAAATCACCCACACAAGCAAAAACCAAAAATCTAAAATTGTGAAAATCAGCGGTACACATGATCTCCGGTACTGAGATAGATATTAAGGTAATTTTGGTTGAGGCCAGCAGTTACAACTGTACAAAACATAGATTATCACCTGATCTATGACGTACTTAGAACATAGAAAGTTGAATATTACAAATCTAAACAACAATTTATAACCTCTATAACAGTGCATATAGCAGTTGGATAGTAAAAATCTGATAAATACATCCAGAAAATCAGGACATGAATTCTGTTTAGCGTAATTCTAATAAGATATGCAGGTGCCTATTAATAATATATGCACTTAGAGAGCAACACAAAAAATCTTTTAGTGTACAATTTACGCAATCTCTCTTGAATATAAAGGATGTATCTCGATGGCTTAATAAGCCCTCAGGATCGAGTTCAGGGCCAGAATGATATTCTGCGTGAATCTAGGATTCCATTGAGATAGAATTACTCCTATATATATATATATATATATATTAACTTAAAATCATCTGGATCGTCATTGGTTGTTTGCAATGAATAATAAAAAGCTAGGCTACCACGTCTCAATGATAACATTAAATATAATAAGTATGTCATGCAGCATAATTGCAATTTAAATATAAAATGTAAATAAATAAATAAAAAAACTGAGGGGAATAATTAGTAAAATGAAGAGCTCGATCGAATCTGGGGTTGGATTAAGTATGATATGATTAATCTATCCCATATGACCATTTTCTATATGGACCAAGGAAATTACATAGTGCCAATTTGTGCCCCCCACTGATCTAGACAATACTAGCTAATTAAATAGTAATCACCTGTATGACATATTTATTAATAAATATTGTCTAAATATTTATATAGTTTACATAATAATATTTATGACATTTTATACTTCACAATTTCAATTTTAACAGGAAAAAATGTTCTACTTTGATAAATATTTATATTGATCATCCAAAACTTTCATTTAATCATTTAGCTAGAGTTTAGAAAAAAACTTAAACGAAAACAAGATAAACTTTAAAAAATATATTTCAAAAATTTCTCATCTCTACCCATATGTACTAACGACTCGAGTAAGGCTTAAGTCATATCTCCTATACTCCAAGGAAAAAGAAAATGGTTAATATTACAATTAAAATTCCTTAGAATTGTAGGAAAAAACAATTCTAGCTCATTCTCGAGTAATTTGAGATTCTCATTCACCTCTTATACTGAAAATATAATCACCACTTCCGGGAAGCGAATCCAAAGGTCGGATTCACCTTAGAGAAGTAATTAGTATTAGCAACTAATAACCAATAAATTCTCTAATGAAGTTAAGAGTCTAGGTTATGAGTCAAACCCGATTTGAGAAAACACTTACAACTTCTCGTGTAAATTGTCTAGGCCACCTCCAATAAGCGGGTAGGATGGGCTATTAAAGCCATGCCCAACCAGGGAAGCCATCCACGCTAGATTGCATGCCCCTTCCTATTTTTCACAATCTACCCAAAATTTTCACCATCCCTAATACAAATCATATCTAAACTATTTTTATTTAAACATTTCTCAAAATTTTAACAAAATCCAATAAAAACAACATCTCAAAACTTTTCATAAAACCTCTAGAACATGATTCTCAACTATATCCTTTTTCAAACACACTAACCAACGAGCTGTATACATCCTATCCCATTCAATTTTCCCATTTTATTCTTCTCCAAAAAGCAGCAAAATTATCAATAATATTGTTCCCCATATATAAAACAGAGGAAATATGTAAATAAAAACCACAACAGATATGGATGAAGAGGGTGCCTCACCCTCCATTTTCATCCTGCAATTAACATCAGGCAATGTTCCATTTCCAATAAATACACTTCAAATTTCATGCTGTGTCCATACTTTCCAGCGTTCACAAGCAATTGTTAACATATATATCAAAAATCGCTACGGAAAAGGGTCATGAATTTTACCCACAAAAGCCTTTGTTTTTCCAAGAAAGGCTGTCCGAAATTTGCTATTATGCTCATAACCACAACTTAAACAACCCCGTACACAACAAACAGAAGCCCTTGGTGCAAGAGGAAGAAGATGGGAATCGGATTGACAGTGAAAAAAATTTCATTAATGTGCAAACAATCAGGCAATACACTTCAACATAAATACATGCATGAAGGGGGAGCTTTTATGCGACTTAAGGGGAGAAGAAAACATTATACCTTCAGTTCTATAAAATCTGTCCCCGAGAACACAACGCCGGTCGATTCCCCAAAATGAACCCAACACCGTGAGTTCCCAGCCGAATATAGAGCCACTTGAACACCCAACCTCGCAATAATAGTCTTCATTGCTTGAAATGTACAGTAAAGCCGCGAGAAACACCAACCGGATGGAGAAGGGGGTGGGAAAATGAAGACTCCGAAAAGGAAGGGAACTTCGTGCACGTGTGTGCGTTGTGAAACCAAGATAAATCGCGCCGATAACCAGTGGGAAAATGCAGGGGATTTGCAGGAGATAGGTTGGGGGAAAATGTAGGGGATTTTTCCGAAGAAGCTGGGTCGGGGGAACGGGGGGAATGATTTGGGACTAAAGGGTATGTTTGGGGGGAAAAGAATTGGGGGGAAATAAAGGGAAATGTTTGGCGCCTCACTTGTTCCAACGTTCCTAAGCGCTGCAACAAAAAATTTTAATTTGCAGCGCCGATAGTTGCTGCAAAACATCCACGTAATCGCTGCAATAAAAAGTTGTTTCCGTCTCCTTCGCTTTTAACAAACTTATATTCCGCGATGTAAAAATCGCTGGGTATAATTCCCATCTCCAGCGAATTTTTTTTCAGCAATTAAAAAAACGCTGGAAAAAGCATATTTTCTTGTAGTGCCTATTTTTTTTTTCATTTTTTTCCTCCTCGTCCCTTGTGCCTGCCTCCTACCCTCTCCCCATGCTCCCTCCCTGTGCCGACCAAGGTGGTCGAGGACCACCTCATGGTGGGCAAAAGATGCCGATAGTCCAAGTGGCACTGCCGACTTGGAGCTCCCTATAGCTCATCGTCTCCCCCCACTTTTTTTTTCTCCTCCTCCCCAGTGCCCATGCCAGCCATGATCTGAGCCAACAACTTGCGTGGTTAACAGTCGTTGTCATTTGGCCGTCTGTGGTGGTCAAGATCTGAGCTGGTGATGAGGGAAATGGGTGAGAAAGAGAGAGGGAAAGGGGAGGTGGGAAAACGCATAGGGAGGAGGAGGAAAAAGAGACAGGAAAAAAAAGGATATGTGGTACTGATAGGGTGCCACATCAGTGTGTGGGGTTCCTTTGTGTCTCTAGCAGTGATGGGCACAAAGGTGAACCAAGTTTTAAAGATCATTTGCAAGTTCCAAATGAGGCAATCACAAGATCAAGAACTAAGAAGGTCAAGGAAGATATGTAAAGATGGGTGCAATTTATTTGGGATGAAGCTAGCAAGAGCTCAACACTCAAAATGAACTTGAGAGAAGGAAGTCCAGTTTTTTATCAACGTGATACAAGCTATGAAAAACATGACTTAGAGTTATTATTTGGGCATATTGTTATTGAATGCTTTCAATTTGTTTAATTCATTTAAAGGATTTATTTTATTAGTTTAAAATAATTGGGCTTCATGATGCTTGGCTCACATGTGTCTTATTTTTTATGAACTAAGGTTTTTGAGAATGCATTGTATTTTTGGCCAATGACTTATTGGAAAAGTTATTTTAGCAACTAGGGTTTTATAATATGCACCAAGGGGGGCACCGGCCATAGCGTTTCTTTTGGGGTGAATATTCGGCCAGTGGTATTTTTGGAAGGAATGACTTTATTTTAGCTTAGGCTTTTAATTGGGGTTTCATTTAAATACTCCTGGTAGTCTCATTTTAAGAAGTTTGGTCTAGATTTTCATATAATTTAGGTTTTTTAAACGGGTTCTTCAACGAGTTTAGATTTTTTATTATGCATGATTTTGACTTTTTTATGTTAGTTTTCAAATTGATTGTGGATTCAAAATATTTCATTTTTGTGAGTTCATATCAAGCAACTCCCAAAATGAAATATGAAAGTGGCATTGTATAGAATTTTCCTTGACAAAATGCTATAATATGTTGTTGATTGGAAGATATTTATAAAAAAGGGCTAAATGCAAAATCTCCTTGCGTTTTCATACGTTTGCAAAAAGCTGCTTAAGTTTCTAATCTTAACAATTTAATCCTTGGGTTTGCAGCTTTTTTATATTAACCCCATCCATCCAACCCTTGTCATATTCACTAACAGCGCAATAGCCATTTGGCGCGCATTAAAACCAATCAAAATTCAACATGTTGTACAAAAATGCACGTCAACAACCTTAACAAAAAAGTAGTAACAAAATAAGACAAAACTTCAAAATCCCCAAAATTTATCAAAACCATTCAAGAATTTTTACTACAAGAAAAATGAGCGTTTGTGACGGATTAATTATTATAAGAATTATTATTCGTGATAAAAATAGACTTATTTTAATAAAAAATTATCAATTTCGCAAAAAACAACCAGCTACAAATAAATATTTTTCTTATATTATTTTTAAAAAAATGACCGTAGCTCAGTTTTATCAATAAATCATACTTATGATGCGGGAATACCAAGATTACAAAGTGATCCCTAACCAAGATTTCAAAGAATTCATAAACTAAGCTTTACAATATGTGAGCAATGAATTACAGCATTAACTATTTACAAAAATAAGTGTATAATACTAAAATGGAAGTTTCTATTTCTATCTAAAATTTGGCAAACTAGACTTATCAATTACAGATGAATTAAAGCAGTAAATTAAAGAAAGAGATAAAGTAATCTCCTCTTGTTTTCTCTCTAGCTTGCTATGAGAGAATTGAGGTGGTGGTGAGTTTTTCTTTGTTCTTTTCATCTTTTCTCGATATTCACTTCTCAAAGAGGTGCTGTGATACAGCCTTCTCAATGGATAGTCTACATTCCATGTGGGGTAATCTCCATTTGAATGAAGAGGAAGAGGATGCTATTGTTATTGATGAGAATGTATGTTTTGAGGTGCAACGTAAAGGAGAACGCAGCTTGATTAGAAAAATATGGAGTGATAGACAGGTGGGTAAGAATGTGGTGGAATCTACACTTGCTAAAATTTGGCGTCTCAGTAAACCTGTAGTGTTGAGGGAGGTTGCTCTTAATACTTTTATCTTGATTTTTACAACTCATGCTGATAAAGACAGGGTTGAAGGTGGCAGGCCGGTTTTTTTATGGCCAACTGTTTGTTATCAACCCTTTCGATGGATCCATTCCAGTTTCCGAGTTGAAGTTTGATCATGCCTCTTTCTGGGTGCAGTTCCATAATCTACCTTTGCTTGGAATGAATAAAGAATGTGGGGCTAAGTTAGGCAGTACAATCGGAGAAGTGGAGGAGGTTGAGGTTGATGAAGATGATGTGGCTTGGGGTAGGAGTCTGAGAGTGAAGATTCTGTTAGATCTGAGGAAACCTCTTGCTAGAGGAAGAACCATTGTCTTGCATGGAGTCAAAGTATGGAGTCCTGTAAAATATGAGAAAATCACTCGGTTTTGTTTCACGTGTGGTAGAATTATACATGGGAGTGTAAGGTGCCAAGTAGAGAAAGATGCATCAACACAGTTTGGATCCTGGTTACGTTCAGAGTCACCTCTAAAGAAGTGATGGGAGATAAAGAAGGAACACTCAACTGACAAAGGCAGTAGTTCAGAAGCTGGTATGGCGCAGAACACGGTGGCTGATGGTGGAGCAGCTGATCACGGTGGTACAATGAAGATTACTAGTAACGTTTTATCATCATCAATGCATAGTGATGATGGTATTAATGGTGATGGTCTGGGTCCTGATAATGACAGTATGAATGATAAAGCTGTTACTGACTGTTATGAGGAGCAAGGTATAAATCAGTTTGTAATGGAAAAATTTGATTTCTTATCTGATGGTAACCTTGGAGGGAAGGAAATACCTGCTCCTGAGGTACTTTTTGGGCCTGCTGGTGGGCCTGGTGGGCTTGGTGGGCCTGATGATTCACAAGCTGGCCTTAATGAGATTGATTTGGTTCAAGAGGGCACTGAGGTACAACCTGCAGTCCATCAACTTCCTTTAACACAGCAAGTAAGACATACACGAAGTTCTTGGAAGAAGAAGGCCAGAGGGAGTTATATACCTGCTGAACCACTGGAGAGGTCTACAACTAGGAAAAGATCAGGAGATGTTTTGTCTATGGATCAATCACTTCTCTCAGTATCTAAGAAAGGTAAGTTTATTACTCTTTCTACTGATCATGATTGCTGTATTGGAAATGGTTCTAATAAAAAAGGTAACTCTATATTGGGATCGGCAGTGGCTATGCAACAGCCCTGCTGGGAACAATGAGTCTTATAAGTTGGAACTCCCGTGGGCTTGGGAACCCAGTGGGAGTTCAGGTCCTTTCTGACTTGGTCAGAAATGAAGTTCCTGACATTTTGTTTCTTCAAGAGACAAAACTTAATGCACGAGTTATGGAAAGGATGAAGTATAAGTTGGGGTTTCAAAGTTGTCTTGCTGTTAGTTGTGAAGGTAAAAGTGGAGGGATTGCTCTTTTCTGGAATAAGAAATTCAAAGTGGAAATTCAGACCTTTTCTAAGTTTCATATACATGCAAAAGTCACTGAGGAGGAGGAGAATGTTGATTCATGGTGGTTAACTGGTTTTTATGGTAATCCAGATGTGAGTAAGAGGTATGAGTCCTGGAATTTATTGAGAACATTACTGGTTCCTAGTGATAAAGGCTGGTTGATTTTGGGAGATTTTAATGAGATTCTAAGTAATGCTGAAAAGAGTGGAGGTAGAGACAAACCTGATAGACAAATGAAGGCTTTTAGGGATGTTATTGATGAATGTCATTTACATGATTTGGGTTTTAATGGTACCCCTTTCACCTGGTGTAACAAAAGGGAAAGGGCTCATTGTATTAGCGAAAGATTGGACAGGTTCTTATCAAATTTAAAGTGGCATTCTTTTTATCCAATGGCTTCTGTTACTCATGGGGTTATAGCTTACTCTGACCATGTGCCAATAATGTTGAAGCTCACAGCAGGGAGTGTACAAGGTCCAAGAAAGAAATTGTTTAGATTTAAGGCAATGTGGGTTGATGCTACTGACTGTAAACAGGTTATTCAAGAGGCTTGGAGGGGCGTTGAAGGAAGGAAAGATTTGAGCATTGTAATGAGGAAAATTGAACACTGTGGTGAGAAACTTACAGTGTGGAATAAAAATATTTTTGGACATGTGCAAAGGAATTTAAGAAAGGCAAAAGAATAGCTATGTTTGGTACATCAGGCAGACCCTCTTTCTGAGAACAGGCAGAAGCTACAAGAGGCTAGAAATGAGGTCCAAAAATGGTTAACCAGAAATGAGATAATGTGGAGACAGAGGTCCAAGGCCTTGTGGTTAGCTGAGGGTGATAAAAACTCAAGGTACTTCCATCACAAGGCAACACAGAGAAAGAAGAAGAATTGGATAAAAGAAGTGAAGGATTCGAATGAAGTTTGGCAGAATAATGAAAGAAGAGATGCAGTTATTCTTGATTATTTTAACTCTCTCTTTAAAGCTGTTGATGAAGTGGGAAGTATGGGCTTTTTACAAGGTCTGGCAGGCAAAATAACACCTGATATGTTTGAACAAATGAATATGCCTTTTTCAGAAGATGAGGTAAAGAAGGCTTTAAATGAGATGCATCCAACAAAGGCACCTGGTCCAGATGGTATGAGTCCCCTCTTTTATCAAAAATACTGGTCAACGGTGGGCAAGGATGTTACTGAATCAGTTCTTCATGCATTGAATAATGGTTGCTTTCCATCTGCCATCAACCACACTTATGTCACCCTGATTCCAAGGAGAAAAAACCCTGAGTTAGTGTCATATTATAGACCAATAAGTCTATGTAATGTGATATACAAATTGATTTCAAAGATTCTAGCCAATAGACTGAAGCTGTGTTTGCCTGCTATCATTTCACCATCTCAAACAGCATTTGTTCCTGGAAGACTTATCACTGACAATGTGCTAGTTGCTTATGAGATGATTCATTTTCTGAGAAGGAAGAGGAAAGGGAAGGATGGCTTCATGTCACTAAAATTGGATATGAGTAAAGCTTATGACAGGATTGAGTGGTGTTTTCTTCAAAAAGTGATGGAACAGATGGGGTTTAGTGAAAAATGGGTGAAGCTGATTATGTTTTGTGTTCAGACAGTTTCTTTTCTCTATTCTTGTAAATGGAGAACCAAAGGGACCTATATATCCAACTTGTGGCCTGAGACAAGGAGATCCTATTTCTCCCTATCTTTTTCTACTATGTACTGAAGGTCTAATTCTATTGTTGGATCAGGCTAACTCCCATAATCAGGTTGAAGGAATTCGAGTTTGCAGAGGGGCCCCCAAGTTAAATCATCTGTTATTTGCAGATGATGTGGTTCTGTTTAGTAGAGTTAATATGCAAACATGCTTAAACTTCCAACATCAGCTGGACATCTATGAGAAAGCCTCTGGTCAAAAGGTTAATCGTGAAAAAACCTCTATGGGCTTCAGTCAGAATGTAAATCAGACCCAAATGGATGAGATTATGCAGTTTTTGGGAGTGCACCAGTTTCAACAATATGATAAATACCTTGCTTTGCCAACTATGGTTGGAAGAGGTAAATATCAAGCATTCTCAACCTTAAAACATAGAGTTTGGGCCAAAATGCAAGGGTGGAAAGAGAAGCTATTATCACAAGGGGGAAAGGAGATCTTACTCAAAGCTGTGGCCTTATCTATACCAACATACACTATGAGCTGTTTTAAACTACCAAGGTCTTTATGTTCTGAATTGGAAGGGATGATGGCAATGTAACAGCCCGCTAAAATTTAGCCTTATCTCCTCACCCTTCTCTTTCTTTTTTGCACATATTAGACAGCACGGCAATCGGTTTTGGATTCTTTCCCGGCAACAATCACTATCTCTCTCGTCTCTACCCTCACCTGAAATCACGTGCATAATTTATCTTTTTCCGTAAATCACATTACTTTGTTCTTCACCGACAACTATAAAATCATGAACAGAATTATCCTAAGTGTTGTACCTCGATGGCGTATTCCGGATCTTATCCACCGGATTTCAAAGTATTAGATAAGCTTGTTTTTTTAAAGTAGAACAATTATAATAATTTAATGAGCTCTGAAAATATTATAATTGTGGATAATTACTTAGATTAAATATTTTAGTTGTTTTAAGATATTAAGAGGTTTAATTTTACGTTGAAAATTCTTATTTAAATTAAATTGTTTTATCCTCTTTGAGTGATTAAAGATACTTTATCATTTTAATAATGATGAAGAAATATTATTTTATAAACCTTAGTTTATAAAATAATAATCTATCTTAATTTCTCTCAGTGTTTATTTAAGTGTTTTATGCACTTTGATTAATTAATGATACTTTATCATTTTATATAATGATGAAGAAAATATTATTTTTATAAAATTTAGTTTATAAAATAATATTCTATCTTAATTCCTCTCAGTGTTGTAATTAAGTGTTTTATTAATTTAAATGATTTTATCCTCTTCGATTAATTAACGGTACTTTATCATTTTAAATAATGATGAGAAAATATTATTTTATAAACTTTAGTTTATAAAATAATATTCTACCTTAATTTCTCGTAGTGTTTTATTTAAAGTGTTTTATTGAAAATAAAACACTTACGCGTTTTCAAATCAGTGTTTTAACTCATCGTTGGATTATTTGAGGATCCCGAAGCGTAGGATTGAAGTTAATTACCTAGGCCCCTACCTTTTTCCCTTCACTTTTTCTTTTTCTCTTTTTCTCTTCTTCCTTTTCTTTTTCTCTCTCCTCTCTTCCTCTCCATGGCCGATTACACGTAGCTTTGCTTTCCTCCATAGCCGTTTGGTCCAAGCTTCCTACCGGCGCCACCTCCGACCACCATGCCTCACCTCCCTCACCAGCGTGTTCCTCCCTCACCGGCAAACACAACCTCACCGATGGTGAGATAAAACGGCCACCCAATCTCTCTCCTTTCTCCTCCAAACAAATGGGTCTTTAAGGCTTTTTCACTATTTTGGACCACCATACACGGCCAAATCAGCCACCAAGCACCACCATTTGATTCACCTCATCAAGGGCTTCCTCCCCATGTCTTTCTTTTCCCCTAACTCTCACTCTTTCTCATATGGGTCTCTCAAATCACACTTTCGGTTGCACCACCGTGCACCACCATACACGGCCACCCGTGGTCACCACCACCATCTTATTCCTCTCATCCCCATGAACCTCTCCAAGAAATTTCATGGCCAACGGAGCTTTGTAGAGCTCTCACTCTCCCTCACTCTCCAAGGCCGAAAATGGCTTCAAACGGCCGATCCGCCGCCGTTAGCCACTGTACGACCACCACCTCGCCACCACAGCTCCACCACATGTTCATCTACCTTTCCCTAGCTTGCCATGAAGTTCTATGGCATTTCGCTACCTCACGTCTCCTCCCACCGTTCGGTTTTACTGTTCATGGCGTGATGCTGCCGTGCTCCGCCACCTTTGACCATCACAAGGCGACCATGAGCCTTCCAAGGCCACGCCTAGCTTTTCTCAAGCCCAAACTACCACTTTATGTGGTGGACAGCCACCGTACGCGATGTTACCGCCACGTACATTCCTCTTACACATGTTCGTGACGAGCAGCGAGCGACGCACGGGTTATCCCGTCGATGGTATAACCCTCTATTTCTAGTTATTTACGTTTAAAGTAGTTAGTTGTTTGGTTTGTGGACTGTGTAGTTGTATTTGTGGAGTTCGCTGCGTAGTTGTGAAGTGTTGGGCTTGATTTTGTAGTTTTGTGGACTGTGCTGTGAAGTATGGGCGTGAGATGGATGCCGTAGTTGTGATACGGCGTGTAGTGTGAAGAGAGTACGCGTGTAGCGTATCCTGTGTAATGCAGTGACCCACCGTGCTATGTGCGTTATAGTGATGTGTGGCGTAGAAGGAAGGGAGTACACATGGAGTGTACTCTGTGTTGTATGGCGATGCATCGTGTGATGTGCATCGTGATGATGAGTGTTGTAGCGAAGGAAGTACGCGTAGCGCATACTCCGTGTCGCATAGCAATGCACCGTGAGGCGTGTATCGTAGCGATGTGTGTTGTAGTGTGGATGGAAGAGAGTTCACGTGAGTGTACTCTGTACTAAGTCGTGAAACACCGGATGGCGTGTCACGAAGGGTTGGATGGCATAACAGAGAAGTGTAGAGCGTATGGTGTAGTGTTGGGAAACTGTATGACAGTGTCCCGAAGCAGTGGTGAATTGGCTTATAGTCCGGGGTGACAGATGTCATCTTGCGGTTGACTATGGCTAAGAGTATATGGATTGAGAAAGGAGTTGTTTGTTTGGTTGTTATTGATAATTTTAATGAACTTGATTTAGTGCAAAGGCTTTCTGAAGTCAATTTATCTCTTCCGAGTATAGTGAAACCTCAAGTTGCCCGTGGTGTTGCAAGTGCTTACAATATGGCAATTGAGTTCAGAAGTGAAAATCTTAAGGACTTGAGTGTTCCTCTTCCAGCTGTTGTGCAGTTCCTCGTGTTTCGCGCTCTATTCTCATAGAACGCGACGATCGAGGTAAGTTAGCTTCTAACTTACTATCAGTTTATTGTGTATGTGTGATGGGTAAGGGAACTACAATTTATGTATGAAATATGTTTCAAGTATTTGGGATATTTTTAGTTTGGTGCATAGTATTGCTAAAGAAAAAGAAAATTTTAAATTATCCGCTGCGAATATTGCATAATGCTAGATGCATGTTAGGAACATTGCATCTTATATGTCATGAACGGGGGCAGGTAACCTTGTGTTGCATATCCCGACGCTTCAAATGTTCGTTCAATCCCAAGCGGAATTTGGGGCGCACAGGCAAGGTTTTGGTGGGGACAGAAATCAGATGAAAGAAAAATATGTTGGATAAGCTGGAAGAAAATGTGTGAATCAAAGATTAATGGTGGATTGGGATTCAAGAATTTACAGATGTTTAATATGGCCCTTTTAGCTAAGCAAGGATGGAGGATTATGACTATGGAATCATCTCTTCTTCATAGAATTTTTAAAGCTAGATATTTCCCTACTTCTAGTTTTAAAGATTCAATGTTAGGTGACACCCCTTCTTTTGTTTGGAGAGGTATTTGGGAAGCTAAAACTTACCTCCTTAAGGGATGTAGGTGGCATGTTGGGAATGTCTATCTATTAATATCTGGGAAGATTATTGGCTTCCAAACCACAAGTTGGTTCCTACTCCTCCTATAACTGCAACTGATTCAGTTTTTGAGAGGGATAATTCTGTGGCATCTTTGATGATGCAGAATCCAAGAAGATGGGACATGGAGAAGGTAGAAGTTTGATACCAGCAAGGGAGGCAAATGAGGTGCTTTCTATCAGACTGTCTTCTGAGGAGGTTCCTGATTCACTGGTATGGGAACATGAGAAAAGTGGGATGTATTCTGTCAAAAGTGCTTATCAGTTTTTTCACTCTATGGATACAGATAGAAACAGAGCTGAAAGTTCAACTACTACAGACCAAAATCTGCTATGGAAGAAGTTATGGAAGCTTAATATACCTCATCGAGTAAGAGTATTTGCATGGAGGACATGTAAACATATTCTACCTACAATGCAGAATCTTAAAGCTCGGAAAGTGATTGATAATGCTGTTTGTCAATGGTGCCATACAGAAGATGAGGATTTAAATCATGCTCTATTTTACTGTCCTCTAATTAGAGACAATTGGAATCAATTCCTTCCTATCATAACAAATTCATCTCCTAGAGTGGACTGTCTGCACTTAGCTCTATTAGTTATGAGAAGGAAAAAGGCAGGGGAGTTAGAGAAGTTCTTCTTAATAGCTTGGGGCTTATGGTATAGGCGAAATCAAAAGATGTTTGAAAACAACCTCATGACAACAGACCAAGTCATTCAGCATGCTCTCACCTTATATCAGGAACATACTGCAGTAAAGGAAGCACAACAGAGAAAACAGAAGTATAGTTGCAGATGGCAGCCACCTCCTGCAGGTTCATTGAAACTTAATGTGGATGGAGCAATCTTTAGTGATCAATGTCGATCTGGTATTGGTGTGGTTTTAAGAGATGATAAGGGACAAGTGACTTTTGCTGCTAGTAAACCAGAAAATGCTCTTGCTGACCCAATGGAGATAGAGCTGATTGCTATCCTGAGAGGGATTCAGTTGTGTATTCCTCTAGGTATTGCTAAGCTTCAAATTGAAAGTGATGCTCTTCTTGTTATTGAAGAACTCAAAAAGGATGGAAGATCTTCAACCCTATGGAGCTCTCTTATTCATGAAATCAAGGCCCTTCTATCCTCTTTTCCAGCTTGGTCTATTCAGTATAGAGGCCGTGAGTCAAATGGTGTAGCACATACTCTAGCTAAGTTTGCATGGCATCTTGATGATATAGCTCTATGGTGGGATGTTATTCCAGAATGTATATCCCAAGCTATTTGGGTTGATTCATCATTGTAATGCTTGTTTTATGAATGAAGTTTGCAGATTTCCTATAAAATATATATATATATCTTCATAAAGATCACATACTTGCAATGAGCGCTTTTGTTATTTTTATACCAGCAAAGCATATGATCGAACAATAATTTTATAAAAACCCAAGAGTACTGCATCTTTACCCTTGGAAAGTTTTACAAAATATTTGTACCCAGTAAATGAAAAGGTCATGTATGAAATGAACATAACCATGACAAAGGAATATCCTAACACAACTAGCAAATCCAAAATTAGCCTATGAGGCTCTGATCTCAAGTACTGCAGGGGCAGAACTAGCAATTTTTTTAAGAGGGCAACTTTTCTACCGCACAAGATGTTTATATAAAATGAAAAAATATTACAAAATCATAAAGTATAACTGTATATAGAATTAAATCTTGAAAATATGTCAAATAACATAAAAATAAAATTTTAAAAACACAACTTAATGTCTATTCCAAATTTTTGACACAATATTTCATAGAATAATATTTATCCATTACTATTTTTGTAAATATGAAATATTTAGAAATTATTTTCTTTGTAGAAACTATCAAGTGATCTTTTAGAATGTTATATTTCATTCTAATATTTAAGCTAATACTAGTTTATCAAATTTTATATAAAATCTACCTATTTTGGTGTCACATTAAGCATTGAATAGTACAATTGAGACCTTAAATAAACTTTTCCTTGTTCAATAAAGTTTAGAAGATAAATCATATGATTCATCTCCATTATTTTTCATATAAATCATCTATCTTAAATAATTTTTCTTATATTTCACTTTGGATTCTATATTAAGAAACTTAATATTGTATAATAAAAAACTTTGGAATTAATGTTAATAGTTTATTATTTCTCCTAATCTTTTAATTTTTGTAAGACTACATCCTTAAAAATAGATAATATATAACAATTATACAAAATTTAGGTATTATTGGAAAAAATTAGAGAGTGACATTTCTTTGTATATTGAGATTTTACAAAATTTTAAAAACTACATGCGAATAAAAAAAATTATAAATTTTTTGGAGAGCTAATTTCTATACACATGAAATTATGAATATAGTTTAGGAACACTTTTCAATTTTGAAAAACATTTTTTGTTGGGGGGGGGGGGGGGGAATGCCCCCTCAAGCTCTGTGAATATCCGCCAACGCTCGTGGGGTCAAGGTGTCTCTAAAGGTGACTTGAGCCGAACTAAAAAAAAGTTTCAAAATAATATAAATATAACCACCGGCGCTCCTTTTGATGAAAAATTTTGTTTTTTCTACATTTATCGACTCATCATTTTGTTCCCCCTCTCTCTATATATCAATTTTGTTCTGACCCTCTTCTTCCTCCCTCTACGTTTCTCTTCTCTGCACATCACAAACATTTTAGCATACCCTACATTTCTGACCCTCTTCAATCCAAACTTTTTGCAATAGAACGGTATGCTAGAGTACTTCATGGCTCAATTTCTGGAAAACGTTTTGAAGAAGAAGACATTCCAGCCTCATTGCAAAACTTTGATACTTTTGACATTGCAAAGAAATGGGAGAACATGTTCATTGAGGCCCAGTAATGTTCATTGCTGATATTCCAGCCATTTTAGTCCTTCTTTCTTTCTTCTTCTAGCATGATGGTCTTCTCGATTTTCTTCCCTAAATATATTTAGGTGCTTAGAAGGAAAAAATCTCATAGTCCAGTAATGTTCATTGCTGATATTCCAGCCACCAGTGTAGCGGTTAAACCCGTCAAGAGGGTCCTTCCTGAGTGTCCTCATCTTAGCCAATATTATAAATGAGTTCCCCGCACTCTTCTCCGCAACAGACTTCTTTGTGTTCCAATGCACCACCCCACCATATTCTTTCTCAACAAAGATCTCTATAACTTCCAAAACCACGCACATACCAAAAACAGAGTCACCTTTACAAAACAAATTGTTGTAAAAAAGAAACACAGGTTTTGGGAAACCAAAAAAAATGAAATAATTACCATTAAAATCACCCGGACTACATAGTGTGTACAGACAAAGGAAGAAGAAGAAAAAAATGAAGGGTTTGGTCTCAGCCATAACATGGTGGGTTCGCTTCCGCTTTCTCAGTCTAGAAATACTCTGGTTTTTTGAAGAATAGAGAGAGAGGAGAGAGAGAGAGAATGATAGTGATTTAGCTGAGATCTTAAATTCTGTCAGAGCCACATCATCCGGTTACACACAGTTTCGCAAGGGAGGTTGTATGTAGCAGAACCGTGTTTTAAATTTTATTTATGTAATCATTCCTGTTTAAGTACTAAAATTGA
Organism: Carya cathayensis; assembly: GCA_011037825.1. Classification (NCBI taxonomy): domain Eukaryota; kingdom Viridiplantae; phylum Streptophyta; class Magnoliopsida; order Fagales; family Juglandaceae; genus Carya; species Carya cathayensis. The sequence continues at coordinate 234,344 of QGSO01000184.1, forward strand.
ATATTTCGATATTTGTACTTTCTAGTGTATCATTTTAGGATTAACTATATTATATATATAATATAAACTAACAACTAATAAAATAAATAAACATATATATATATAATATTATATGGAAGTATTGAAGATTTATAAAATAAATATACGTTGAAAAAATCACAAAATTAAGTTGAGATACAAAAACAAAGTAAAGAAATAAAAGAATAAAGAAATTATAAAAAATAATGACATTAAAAAAAATGAGGGGACATATTTAAAGTTACAAAAAAAATTATATAAATACATTTTATGTTCTAGAATTAATTAAATACCATTTACATTTAAAATTTACAAAAATGACATCCAAGTGCAAGAAAATTACAAAAATAGTCTGGAACAAAATTGGCTCCAAAGTTTGACCAGAATGGTTGAAACAAACCGAAACAGGTCGGAATTTGGAACAAAATTGAACGAGGAGGTACAATGTACTGAATACTATACCAGAATGGAAAATTCCAGCCGAAATGGCCTAAATAGAATGGAATTTAAAACTATGATCGTGTCACCTCTAGGTTGCTAAAACCATCTCGCAAGAGATAAATATATTAGTTAATTATTTTTTGTTTTAATAATGTTTTTATTTTTTTGCTTTACATTTGTCCTGAATTTTTTCTTAGATTTTTATTTTTTAATCACATTATAATAATTTTGGGTTTCTAAAAGCTTTTTATATTTTGTTATTAATTTTGTTCAAATGAGTGAATTAACATTTTTGTGCCACATGTTGGATCGATTATGTTATGGAAGTGTTTTGCACTCCTGTGAACGTCAAGCACAAACCTGCACTAGGAGAACAAAAAAAGGTCTGAAGAGAATTAAACACCTCTGATACTTAAGTCAGATTATCATTATTGTGTTCTTCTGAATCCAAGGGTTAGATAGAATTACCTTGAATGTGAGTTCCCTTCAATATTTATAGAACATGGGATAAAGCGATAGATCTTATGTAACAGCTCAGTCCCCTAGCTCAATCTCGGCTCGAGGCCATTATTATTTGAATGCTCTGTTATCTTATAAGGAATGGTTATCTTGGAGGGCATTGGATGTGACCTTATCTGCGAGTTTGCCTCCCGATCAAGATCCATCATTAATATATGAATTGGCCATTCTCCGGTGTTGATATTGGTATGTGAGCTTCATTGGATCTTGGGCTTTTGAGGCATGGGGCTAGCCCAGTTGTAGAGGAAGATTTGTGTCCTTCTAATTAATTACCATGTGAAGTCTCATCACATGAACGTGATGGGACTTTTCTTTTTCTTCCTGTCACTTCATTACTTGGGAATTGTACTGATTTGCATTTGTCTATCAACACAAGTTTCTATGTCCGGGCATGCATCGCTCCACCTTCACATCCCTTCAGGTGGCTTGAGGATCCATCCACAACTTTTCTGTATCCTTTTTATATGCAACACGTTCCTTTGTTTTATTGGGTAATACCAAAATGACATTGTGTTCCCCAACAAGTTTGCCTTTTCACCTTGCCGCCCGTACTGTGACGTCTCCAGATTCCGCTTGAAATCGAATGGACATCTAAAGTGTCAGGACATGCAACACAAGGTTACCTGCCCCCGTTCATGACATATAAGATGCAATGTTCCTAACATGCATATAGCATTATGCGATATTCGCAGCAGATAATTTTTTTTTTTAGCAATACTATGTACCAAACTTATAACATCCCAAATAGTTAAATCGTAATCCAAGCATACTTAACAAAATAAACATCCACGATTTCAGTACGAGTCTTAGAAGACTATAACCTCAAAAACATGGGAGACCAGACTCCATATTTACATTACCAAAATACATTATTGAGGAAGTTCGTTGAGTAACTCGACTAACGAGACCAGAATACTGTCCAAAAACTAACTAGGGAAGCTGTAAGCTTCGCGTCGTGTCTACGGCGTCTAGTCAACCTCCTTCAATCTACCAATGTCCGCTCCCTGCTCTGATCTTGACACATCGCCTACCATTCAGGGGGAATGGTAGTTGGAACTACCACGGTGAGATTTGTTTACAAATCTCAGTAAGTTAACAGGAAACTCCCACACAAGTTAAAGATGCATGCATAGCAGTAAAGCATAAATGCATAATTAAAGTCGTAAGTAAGCATAGCATAACTTGACATATAGCATGACATAACTAACATAACTTGAACTTAAACGTGAACTGAACTTGACTTAACATGACATGAACTTGAGTTTAAAACATAACATGGACTAGCAACATAACATGAACGTGAACTTGAAACATAACATGGACTTGAAACATAGCATGAACGTGAAAAAGCATAACATAAATATGAACTTGAACTTAACATAAACCTGAGCATAACATGACATAAACGTGAACTTGAGACATGAACGTGAAATTGAACATAATATAATATGAACATGAACTTGAAACATAACATGAACATGAGCATAACATAACATGAACGTGAGCTTGAACATAACATAAACGTGAACATAACATGATATGAACATGAACTTGAAACTTAACGTGAACATGAACATAACATTTACGGGAACATAACATAACATAACATGAACTTGATTGAAACTTGACTTAACGTGGACTTGATCTAAAACTTATTCTTATCTCATGTGGTCACCATGATTGCTTATTCTTAACTTCTTGACATGAACTTGGAATCTTATTCAATTGACTTGAATAATAACGTGACCATATGGGTGCTACATGGGTCCCCTAGAGGCATGTGTCACTGCCAATTACCTCATCACAACACAGGTATCTACACCAGCTGTGAATGCGTTAATACGTACTCCACAGTTATTGTGCCCCTACGTATTCTACGTGTCACAATTATTGTGTCTCACGTAATGTATGCTCCACAATTATTGTGGCCCCATACTTCATGCTCCACAGTTGTTGTGGCCTCATGAATACACGTGAAAAAAAATATGGCACCATCGGTGTTAGTGCCTGGCGCACTCCGGTGACCAGCTAATTGGACCACATTCGCAACCTGTTGACTGTACTTTGTCACAGGAAATTTCACACCTATTTAGACACTCCAGCGTGAACAAAGGAGTTCCACTAGGATATTACCCCATCCTAACACTTAGGGTCGTGATTGACATGAATAACTTAATTTGAATGTGATCTGGAACTTGACTTAACATAAACTTGATCTGACTTCTTTACTTAACATGACATACTTGCAATGGTGAATAATACATGATATGACATACATGTAACATATGGCATACTTAACATGGCATACTTATAACATATAGCAATATGTGATAGAATAGATTGTGTAACAGATAAATATTCGTGATAGAATAAATCATGCATAATAGATAAACATGAAAAGACGTGGCATGGCATGGCATATATGATAACATACATACATAAATTGTAGTTCCCTTACCCATCATACATACACAATAAACTGATAGTAAGTTAGAAGCTAACTTATCTCGATCGTCGCGTTCTACGAGAATAAAACGCGAAACACGAGAAACTGTAAGAGGGTATTCTAAAAGTTAGAAATTTAATTACTAACAATTAGAAACATGAAAACAAGCTAACTTAGAGTAAAATTACCATTTTACCCTCTATATGTGGGAAAATGACCATCTTACCCCTAACTTAAGGATTTCCCATCCTAACTCCAAAAATTTCTAAAATTTACATTCCTCATGTAAATTTTGTCCTAAACTCAAATATTAACTCAAAAAGATTTAAAACAAATCACAACTATGAAAAACACACTATGGCCGAAACATCCATAGGCCATTTCTCTTGATTTTTGTTGCAATTCCTTCCAATTTCAAAACTCATGCTTAAACCAAAATTTTGCAACAAAGATCTTCCTATTCTAAGTTTACAACCATACTTAAAGCATCCATTTAGAAAAAGCTAATAATCAACACCAAACTTTTTGTAAAAAGATCCAAACACTTATTCACAAGCTTTGACCCTAAATCAAAACATCTCCAAGAATTCCAAAAATCAAATCTTACTTCTAACATATTTATAACATAATTCTAAGATCAACCATGCCTTAAATCATTAAACTAAAGTCACCAAAATCACAAAATAATACTTGGAGTTTTTGGTTTTACACTTAGTCCAAAAATAGAAACTTTTTCCTCAACTAGCTTTGATAAATCTCTTGATCAATGGCTTAAGAAGGTGAGATCTTCGAAATCAACCATCACATGGTTTAAGAATATGTCCTAAAGAATATCCAACCATCAAAATTAGAAATCACATGGCTAAAAATCAATAAAACATAGATCTAACCCAAACACATCAAATCTTAGGCCTAACAGGAGTCCTCTTGCATAGAAAAATCATATCTTTGAAACTAATATTAAATATCTTCAAAATAATATCATAACATGAAAGGAAGAGACTTAGGATCATCATATAAAAATATCAATGCCTTTAGAGTAAGATCAAACCTCAAAATATTCAAACTTTCTCCAAATAAAAACTGTTTTGCCACTTCCAGTTTTCAAGTTTCTTGATCTAAGAAAATCTATCATCAAAAGTTTTATTCATGCAACAAAACCTCAATGAACACTCTTAAACACATGCTAAAAACACTCCATAAAATTTTTGGACCAAGATATGTCCATTAGCTTGGTCAAAAACTCCAAAACATAACATACTCTCCAGATTCACGCCCAGAATGATCTTTCCATGGTTAAAAATACTTTTGACCATGGAATGATATGAATAATACATATACAGAAACTATACTCAAAGAGGAACAACTTTTATGAAGGAGTCATCATATGAAAATACTTACAAAGGGTCAAAAATCTCCACGCAAAAAGACCCAGAAATGAAATCTGCCCGAAAGAGCTCTTTTGGGTTTCTCTCTAAGAACGGGGTGAAGAAGTGATGAAAGAGAAGTAAGTGTGTCTTGCATGACTCAAGACTTCTGTAGGGGGAAGATATGGACCTAAATGACCCTTGATTGGAGGTGGCTATGTGACATAAAGTGGAGAATAGAGAGGGGAAAGGACTGTCTGCAGAAGCTGTGAGGCATGGAGGTTGATGGGGTGGGTTTCTCCATCTCATCAAGGCACTATTGGGTGCAGCCAAGTGCAGTGAATAGTCTGCCATGTGGGGGAGGAAAATTCTTCAAGAAGCCTTGCCAAGGTGGCCAAATTCGTGGGCCTTGGTGGGCCTCAACCAAGTGGGCTTCAATTTGGGGTTTAAAGGGGGTTTGGTTAGGGTTTGAGATGCTATCAAGATCAAATCCAATTTTTCTTAGCCCAAACAAATTTTCAAGGTTTAAAAGGTTGGATAATGATGTCATAACAAGGATTTGAGAAATTAATAGCATGTGAAAGTGGTTTAATCAAGTGATTAAACACAATGCTAGAAATTGGATCGAAAAGGGTTTGGAGGCCAATTTAGGGTTTGGGGAAACTGTTTAGGGTTTTGGTTTCAACCAAGCTTTTGGGGTTTCAATTGGATTCCAACCATTTAGGATTTCACTAGGGTTGAAATCCTCTTTGATCTGGCTCAAAAAGTTGATCAGATGAAAAGGGTTTTGCTAAGGTGGCATGATCTCACACCTTGATTTCCTTCACAAATCCATCTAATGGTTCCTCTTTGTGCCAAGTGTCTAATACTATTCACTATGTGTGGATAAGATCTTGCCAAGTGTCCAAATAAAACTTCTCTAACTTAATTTGGACATTCCACACTGTGATTTTGAAAACACTGCACTTAGTACGCTTATCGAGGTTACTATTCACTCCAAAAAAAAACGTAATAAACTTAGTACTGAAAAATTATAAATATTCATATTAACCTATAGTAAAAACCGTTTACCAAAACTCAACCCTGAAGTGCTCCTATAAATAAATTCACAGTTTCAAAAAGCCGCTTCGTCCGAAATTATGAAAATGGGTTATTGCGCTATAAAATCTTAAATATTCAACTGAGTCTAGTGGTGTAGACTATAACGTATTCTGACACTTCTAACTACCTCAAACAATTAAAATCGCATTTCTGGCACCATATCGAGTGATAACACTGACTATGTTGACAGGCTAAAACCTTTGCTATTAGCCGATTCGTTTCACGAGGTTCCTCAAGTCTATAGAAATTCTACCATTGAATTTCTAGCGGGCTGTTACACTTACCCTTTCATTCATTTTCTAACACTCACTCACTTTCTTTCATCGTGTTCCCTCCCCTCTCTACCTTCTTTCTTTCAATTTTCCTTTTCTCTCTTCTTAAAATCCCTTCTTTCTCAATGGCTTCTTACAAAACTTCACACTCTGGTGCCCATGACGTTAGGTCCTCTTGACCCCGCAATTCTCCAAACTCCACGAGTAGGACTGATTGACATTGTTCCCCTGTCTTTGATGGGAGCCAATGGTCCTCCACGACATCCCAACCTGACCTAGATCTAGTTAGGAGTTGGCAAAAGATTCTCGATTCTTTGTCACTGGAGTTGCTGGAATTTCTTCGTGGGGTAGTTGATTATGAAGGTTTTGCCACTCAAGTAGCCTTATAATCTCTTATGTTTTTTATAGGGCCTCACCTCCCATTATGTTACCCCATTTGCGATGTACTTGACCTTTTGGTAGGTGTGGAAAAAAAACTAGTAAACCGGACCAAACCGGACCAAACCAATGGGTTTGGTCTGGTACCAAATTTGGCTCAACTTGGTACGTGTTTTATTTTTCTTAAAACTGGTCAAAATCGATCCAGTTTCAGTTTTTCCATTTTTAAAATTGAATTGGACTGGACCAGACCAGTTTATATATATATTTTAATTTTTTATATTGTATATCATTTTTATATATAATATATAATTATATATAAAATTGTTTTGTATTATATGATAAAGTACTAATTAATATAATACTAAATTTTAAAATCTTATATCACTATAGTTTATTATACTAATAGTTATACTAATATTATATCACAATATATTATAATATACTACAATATATTATCACTATAGTATTATATACTAAAATATACTATATTATATATATTATATAATATATAATATAACATATTGAAATAGAAAAATTAGATCAAACCAGACTGGAAACCGGAAAAACTGGAGATATTGGTTTAAGAGGATAACCGATGCATAATCGGTTTTGAAAAATACAAAACCGATGGTTCAGTTCTAAATTTCGACCAAAATTGGACTGGACCAGACTAGTTACACCCCTACTTTTTGGGGCTTGCTCCCTTGCAACTTGTTCCTAATGTTTGGAGGATCTTAATGGCATGTTGTGTAGCATGGCAGCAAGTTCTAGAGACCTTTGGCAAAGAATACCCAGACCTTACTGTGAGAGAATTTATATTCACCCATAGTGTTAGGCGTATAGATGGAAATCTTTGTAGCTTCCGATCTCATACCGGCTACCGAGTGGCGCGTTTGGAGCGCCACTATTATCATGCCAAGGAGTGGCATAGGAAATTCTTTTTTGTTTTTGGAAGTGGTTGGGAATTCTCTTCAGGTGAGGCTACCCATTGTGAGTTCCCTATTCGTGAGGCGTGGGTCCATGTTCCAAAGGATCGTGACTTCACCATTATTCTTTCTGATCAAGAGGAGCCCGTTTGCACTTAGTTTATGCTTGGGTGGAACAAAACGATAGTGCCACTTGGTCAGATGTACTTCTCACCCATGCCAATATCAACAAGTTCTTAGTTTCCCCTAATCAGACTCATGTTTTTGGTTGCTAGATACTGGGTGCCCTTTCATTTTCTCATGGGCATAAGATGGGGACCTTGACCCCTTCAAGCCAGAAGGATAAGAAGTCTTGTGTAGATTGTAGCCCTGTTCAAGGTGAGACAAGTTATCCGACAAGTCAAGTTCTACCAAGAAAATACATGTCCAAGCTTCTTCCCCTACTGGGCGAAGTTGCTTGGTTCACCCCTCCTCTTATTTTTCAGGCTTGTTGGAGGAAATCATTAACCAAGTCGAGGACAATTTAGCCCTAGTGTTGGAAGCCAAGTCCTATATGGCTCTTGGTCAAGGGGCCTTCTTATCAACTTCTCCTACCACGAGAGGTAAGGATGACGACTAGGGTTCTAATAAGGCTAACATTGAAGTATCACTTCTTCTTCAATTTTAGAAACTGCCTTTACCATTCCAACAAACTCTACTACTCCTTTTGATGACGCGGGTGAGGTGTGCTTGGTTGCTAGTGGTCATGTCGAGCAATCTAACTTGGAGTGCGGTCCTTTCTCCTTATACTCTATGGTTTATGGTGGTGTGTAACCCCCTAAGATTCCTTTTGTTTTCCCAATCTCCCTTTATGATGAAACCTTGGGCACAGATTTTAGTAGTGATCGTGTATCCATCCCTTCTTTGCCCTTCACTTCTTCTCCGGTGAGGGTTAGTGCTTCCAATCTTGAGTTTCTAAGCGGTGTCTCGATTGGAGATAATCCTTTCAATTTTGTTCAGTAGCTAAGGGACCATGGCACCTTGCCTGTAGGTGGTGTTGTTTCTTTAGCTATGCCTCTGGGTGACCCTCCAGCTGGAGACCATCATTTGGATTCAGTCGAGCAGCCGGAGGGAAAAGTTTCCTCCACTCCAGTTGTTACTCCTCAATGCCCCCTAGATACCTTGTCCTCTCAAGGTGCCGATGGGATGGGTGGCTTTGTTCCCCTCCTAAAGGGTGTTTAACCTTTCAAGGCTAACTAGCCCCTCAAGTTCTCATGCTGCTAGCCCTACCCTGCGAGCAAATGGTCATCGAGAGGAGGTCGTTCAAGCCATGGTTCAAAAGCTTTAAGGCTTTCTCTCTCCGATAATTTCTATCTTTGTTCTAATTTATTTTTTGTTCTTCGGTCGTGACTTGTTTTGTGGCCCAAGGGGTTTATCATCTTGCTACCTGGATGGCTGATAGTCAGATTGACTTGGAGGAGAATAACCAATCGATGGGTTCATCTATCGAGAAGGCAAGTCGAGTTGTTTTAGCGACCAGGACAGAGTGAGATGAGATGGCGAGGAACCCAACACTCCCACTCTTTGGAAGATCATGTCACCTTTCTTTAGAAGAAGGTGGTTAGTTTTCAGTATGATTTAGGAAAATCCCAAGAGGAGGTAAAACTATGTCACCTTGAGGTGAAGGTCTTGGAGGAGGAGCGCAACATGCCCATGACTGTCTTGGTCGTTTGTACAAGGAGTTGGAAAATGCTCAAAAGCGATGTTTGGACTACGCCACCCGTTTGACCCAATCTAAGGAGGCTCAGTAGGAACAATTCATTCAGCTCAATGTTGCTAATGACAAGAGATTCTGTGCTAAGGCTCAACTTGACAAATTCAGTCCAGAGCTTAAGCAGCATAACTAATGATTCCTACAACTACATGAAGTTTCTAAAAGCTATAACCGGAGAGACTGGTAGCTTTGGATCTGAAGGTGATTGAGCTAGAGGCCAAGTTGGAGGTGTCTTGGGAAGAGGTAATTCACCTTTTTCCCCAATTGGTGGCTGCTCATAAGGTCCATGATCGGGCTTAGGGCATGGGTTATAAGCTCGGTCTCAAGTAGTTGAGAGACCATTGTTGGCCCATCCATCAAGGCTAGTCATGCTGCCTACCAAGTCTTTGACTCCCTGGGCAGAGACAAGATGCCTGATGCCTTTTTTTCCCCATTCATCGTGATGCTTGACCAGTTTTTTACAGCTTATGTTACTATAAGAACCTTTCAATATTGGGTGATGTGTTTAAGATGTTTGATACACTTATTGGTTGTTAATTTGGACAATGTTTTTTATGGCTAAAATAATTTTTTGTTTGTGTAATGATGTGGATAAGCATTGACTTTGTTTGGTTTGTTACCTAGTAGATTAGTTTTATGACCAGCTGCCTATTTTCACTGTTTAGGTAGGAGGAGAAATCTAAGTCATATCCTCCCTTGTTAACAAGGGATGATTGGAGGCACTCGGCTTTAAATTTAGGCGGGAGATGGTTTTGACCGTGCTATGGGCCAGGTGCAAGTTGAGACACTCAACTTTGGGTTAAGGTGAGAGGCGGTCTCAACTATGCTATGAGCAAGGGGGGGAACACTTCATTGAGTTGTTTCCTCCTTTGTTCACCAGATGCGAGTGGAGACACTTGGCTTTAGGTTCTGGCAAGAGGTGGTCTCGACCGCGCTTTGGGCGAAGAGGGAAATACTTTGTTGAGTTGTTTCCTCATTTGTTCCCCAGGTGTAAATGAAGATACTTAGCTTTACATTTAGGTGAAAGATGGTCATGACTATGCCATGGGCGACGAGGAAAATACTTTGTTGAGTTGTTTCCTCATTTGTTCACCAGGTGCAAGTGAAGACACTCGGCTTTAGGTTCTGGCAATAGGTGGTCTTTACTACACTATGGGCGAAAAGGAAAACACTTCGTTGAGTTGTTTCCTCCTTTGTTCACCAAGTGCGAGTGGAGACACTCAACTTTACATTTAGGCGAGAGATGGTCTCGAACAAGCTATAGGCAAGGAGGGAAACACTTAATTAAGTTCTTTCCTCCTTTGTTCACCAAGTGCGAGTACTTGGCTTTAGGTTCTAGCAGGAGGTAGTCTCGACCGCACTATAGGTGAGGAGGAAAACACTTTGTTGAGTTGTTTTCTCCTTGTTTGCCATGTGTGAGTGGAGACACTCGGCTTTATTTTTAGACAAGAGACGGTCTCAACCACACTATGGGCGACGAGGGAAACACTTTGTTGAGTTGTTTCCTCCTTTGTTTTCCAGGTTCTAGCAAAATGTGGTCTTGATCGTGCTATGGGTGAGAAGGGAAACATTTCGTTGAGTTATTTCCTCATTTCTTCACTAGGTGCAAGCAAAGACACAATATGTGGGCAAGTAGTCTTTTATTGCATAAGTAGGATTACATAGAGGATTTTATACGAAATATTTTTTCAAGTGTTTGGTATTCCACATGTGAGGTAATTCTTTTCTTTGGGCGCCTCTAAGGTAATATGACCCTAGCTTGTGGCATGCAACAACTACGTACGAGCATTCCCATTGCAGACCAAGTTTACCTTCTTCTGCTATAGTGACACATGCTTCCTTTGGGACTAGATCTCCTACCTAGAAGGATGTCGGCCAAACTTTTCTATTGAAATATTACTATGTTTTCCTCTTGCCAGCTGCTACCTTGGTCTCCGCCTCCTCTCTTTTCTCCTAGAGCAAGTTGAGACTTTCTTCTAGTGCTCTGATGTTTAACCCTTTGCTAAAATGTTGGGTTCTATGGCTTGGTATTTCCACTTCTACGGAAATCATTGCTTCGTTGCCATAGGTTAGGAAAAAAAGGTGTTTCTCCCATCAGAGTTATGAGGGTTGTACTAAGCTCGCACAATACCAAGGGGCGTTCCTCCATCCAAGCACTCTTTTTTTTTCGTCTAGTCTCTTCTTCAATATTTTCATTACCGTCATGTTCATCTCCTCAACTTGCCCGTTGGCCTGAGGTTGTCTAGGGGAGGAATACTTTACCTTTATTTCGAGTTGGACACACCAATTTCAATAGTGCTTAGAGTTGAACTATCGACCATTGTCCGAAATGATGCTCTGTGGTATCCCAAATCGGCATATAATGATTTTCCATAGGAATCTATTGACATTTGGCAAGGTGACAGTCACCAATGCCTCGACTTCTTTCCATTTTGTGAAATAATTGACAGTAACAATTGTGAACTTCTTTCCCCCTTTGCCAAGAGGCATTAGACTAACTAGGCCTATGCCCAACTGAGTGAACAACCATGTAGATGTGATCAATGTCAGTTCTTCCAGCGGGTAATTGGGCAATTCCTCTAGGACATACTACGCCTCCTCTTCCCCCTAGGTGTGATACCCTATATGATAAGGATAAGGATAGGTAGTGAATGAGATTTCACATTGCTTGGAAAAGAGAAGTTTCTACTATTTATAAGGTTCCAATGAGACTCCAATTGTATCATTGACTAGTCATTTTGGAGTATAAGCCATATGGTTTGGGCTTTCCATCAAGGCATTACAACATTACTTGGGAAAGAAAAGTTCTGGCTCTTTATAAGGTTCTAATGAGACTCCAATTGTATCATTAACTAGTCCTTTTGGAGTATAGACTATATGATTTGAGTCTTCCATTGGAGCATTACATGAGTCCAAAACTTGTGTGTACTGCCTGAGTCAACGAGAATCACTACTCATTGTTCACCAATCATTCCCAAGAGCCTCATAGTGTTGGAGGTTGGAGTTCCCGAAATAGCATTGAGGGATATCTCGGGTTATCTTTCCCCTATAACAACTACCTCTTCATTGACCAGGTCCTCAAACTCCTCCAATTTTGCATTAAGGTCTCCCATATCCTCCTGGCCTTGTAATACATAAACTTTGGGGGATTTGCACACATTGGCTAGGTTCCATTTTTCGACACAATGGTAACACAACCATTTTCTACGTTTCTCATCCATAGTTGAAGATAACACCTTCTTAATATTATTATGGTATTTTTGGATCTTGTTGCTGCTCTCTGTGACACCCCGTTTTTACGTGTATTTTCACTGAAGGAATATTTTAATTTAATTATAATAATAGTTCTTTTATTTTAAATTATCGGATTTTAATCTCTGTTGAGTTTAAATTGCTGTTTAATTTATTTTATCTTGTTTTTGGATTTAAAAATTAAATAGCTAGTTTTTACTAGTTATTTATTATATATTAGCTTTACGTTGTGTTTAAAATATTTTCTTGGTTTTTATTTATTTATTTGATGTGGTGTTTAATTTATTTCAGTCGTTTAATGTTTTTAAAATCGTTTTCGGCGGATCAGTTTCTGGATCCCGGAAGTGAAGTTTGGACTTCATTTCTTTTCCCCTTCTTTTCTTTTTCCTCTTTTCTTTTTCCTTCCTTTTTTCTTTTCCTTCTTTTCTTTTTCTTCCTTTTTTCCTTTTTCTCTTCTTCCTCCCCGTGCTTCCCGTGCGTTCGGATTCTCTCTCTCCCTTCTCTTTTTCCTCTCCCGCCCAGCCTACTTTGACCAGCCGTATCTCCGCCGTCCGGTGGAGGTGTCGTACACCACCCCCGCCATTCTCTTCCCCTCCCATCAGACTACATCCCCACCAATTTTCAGAGCCATCGGACCCACCGTTAGCCGCCACGAACGGCTCGAAGTTGCTGCCCCAGCCCAGTTTTTTCCTCTGTTTTTCCTTTCCGTGCAGCCTCCTTCGACAGCCCATATCTCCGCCATCTGGTGGAGGTGTCGTACACCACCCCCACCATTCTCTTCCTCTCACGGCAGACTACAACCCCTCCAATTTTTGGGACCATCGGAGCCACCGTTAGCCGCCACGAGCCGCTCAAAGTCGCGGCACCAACCCAGTTTTTCCCCTGTTACCGTTTTTCTTCCTCCGCCCAGAACCGCCACTTGCCGGCGGCGTGGCCTCCACCACCCACCCAGAAAACTTCCCCTCCCTCCGGTGCACCANCCGGCGCACCACCCCACCAAAGATCTCCCCCAACCGTGCCACCGTTTGGCCGGAAAAGCGCATCTAAGCCGCACGGTTTGTCACCGTTTCCGGCGCCGTCGCACCACCTCCGGCCACCATCTTTTCACCACTTCTTCCCCTACCTCTTGCCGTCCTAACCCATCTAATTTCGGCCCCGATCCGTTGCCGGAGCAGCTCGCACGAGCTCAACTCCGATCAGCCCCTTATTGGCCTTCGACCGCCGTTTCCACCGCCACCCACGGCCAAAACTCACTTCCACTAGCTTCATAAACATCCCTAGACCATTCCCTATCAGTTTGGTGCCTTGGTTTGTCCCCGTTCAAAAGTGGGTATTTTGCGACCCACGGCTACAGTGCATTTGCACTGTTACGTTGCTTTCCGCTCATCGTTTGCCGCGCGCCGAACCTTCTAAAAATCATATATAGCGCTGTAAGTATTTTCCAAACTCTAGTTTTAGATTTAAATATATTTTGTTCTTACAATAAATTATTTGGTTGGTTTGTTGATTCCGGACTGAGTCCGAGGAGTTCGAGGGTCGGATAGATGGAGGACGGAGTTGCTTGATTTGTTGTTTTATAATTGGTTGTTTTTGTCGAGCATTGAGATTTCATTTACATGGTGCATGCACGTGCATTTTATTTAAATTGAGAAAATCATGTTTTATTGGCGTAAAAAGATTTTCGGGTGCGTGTGTACCACGACCCAAGCCGGGATGGGGTATTATCTCGGTGGAGCTCCTCTGGTCACTCGGGAACGTGAAATACTGAGTGACGTCCCCTGAGTCGAGGCTTGGCTACGAACACGCCGGGCGTGGAACCGAGCGACAATGGGAGCGGGGGCTAGGGGATGCTTGGCTACGAACACGCCGGGCGTGGAACCGGGCATCGCTCTATGCACCGACTCCGTGGCCCTTCGCTGGCGAGGGCTAGAGGATGTTTGGCTACGAACACGCGGGGCGTGGAACTGGACATCGCTCGTCTCGAGGATGCTTGGCTACGAACGCGCAGGGCGCGGAACTGGGCATCGCTCGTTTATGTGTCATGCGCGTGGTGGATTCCCGCGGTGTGGCACAGGAGCCAGGGTGTGCGGATGACCCCTAGGGGAGGTCATGGTGCATACGGTTTGTTTGGATTGAGTTGGATATGGGCCAAATGGACTTTTGGCGTGACATTTGGAAAGAATATGTTTTTGGGCCAAATGGGATTTTTGGCGTGCGTGGAAAAAATACGGTTTTATGGGTTTGGTGCATTGGCATTTATTCATGCATATTATTTGAGTTCTATATGTTTTTATCTAGTGGGTTTTGGATTTTACTTACCTGCGGCACCATTTTTAGTACCGTAGATTTTGGTGCAGGAATCGAGGAGGAGGAGGAGGCTGAGCCCGAGGATGCGGCTCCGCCGGAGTTTTGAGTTGGAACTTATGCTTTGGAGTTGGCTTTAAAACACTATTTGTATTTGTAATATTTTATTATGTATGTTTTGAACCGCTTTGTATTTTAATTAAGAAAAATTCTGGTATTTAGTTATATGTCTTATCTACCCGCTGCGTATTTTTATTTGTACACATTCCGCTTGTACACACACTTTGGACACTTGGCGATGGGATGGGTGACCGTGTTGTCATCGTCCCAACGTCTCGACTTCCACGTGGCCGTACCTGGGAGTTGGGGGTGTCACACTCTCACCATATTGGTTGGTTGTATTTGTACTGCCTGAGTCAATGAGAATCACTACTCATTGTTCACCAATCATTCCCAAGAGCCTCATAGTGTTGGAGGTTGGAGTTCCCGAAATAGCATTGAGGGATATCTTGGGTTATCTTTCCCCTATAACAACTACCTCTTCATTGACCAGGTCCTCAAACTCCTCCAATTTTGCATTAAGGTCTCCCATATCCTCCTGGCCTTGTAATACATAAACTTTGGGGGATTTGCACACATTGGCTAGGTTCCATTTTTCGACACAATGGTAACACAACCATTTTCTACGTTTCTCATCCATAGTTGAAGATAACACCTTCTTAATATTATTATGGTATTTTTGGATCTTGTTGCTGCTCTCACTATATTGGTTTGTTGTATTTGATAACCCTCCACGTGGTGAAAATACTCTATCCAAGAAGGGCTTGAATGATTTTCTTGTACTAGCGAAGTATTCCTTTTTAGCCAAACCAAACACAGTGGTTAAATTAATTGGGTTCATCATGTGGATGGGAAGCCTAATTTCTTATTTTAGCCCACTCAGAAAGTGGCTGAAATTATGGTGCTTCGGATGGCCCCTCAACAGGTTAGAGAGTGCTTCAAACTTTGATTTATATGCTGCTATCGAGGAAATTTGTTTAAGCCACGTGAGAGCCTCCATCAGGTCATCGTATGCCGTTGGTTCAAACCTGAGTAAGAGTGCTCTAATGAAGGTGTCCCAGCTAGTCAATTGGCCAAAATCCATTGCATCCTAATACCACACAAGGGCCTCTCCTTCCATGTGGTAAGAGGCCATTAGAAGATGTTGTGCAGGTGCTATTTCTTGAAACTCACAATATTGTGTGGCTTTGAAGATCTAATATGATGCGTTGTCTCCCACCAAGTGTGGAAGCTCTAAGCGGATGCCTCTGGTAGCTCCTCCCCATTGTTTTGTATGCTCCATGTCATCCCCCCCCCCCCCCCCCCCAAAAAAAAATAATAAAGAGAACACATCCATGTGAGTTAGCCCATGAAGAAATTCATGATTAACCAAGGTGTTTCAGTTAGTCACCATTGTGCGAATCATGTTAGTGAGCTGATCTATCTTATTCTTGAATTCAAGGTGTTTCTCATGATAGTCGACCTACCTTTTTAAGACTCTCTTGCTACTGCTTGAAACGTGTTTCGTCTGCCATGGATCGTGGGCTCTAGATACCACCCTTTTTTTTATGGGAAATAGACTTCTATTCATTTATGAAAGAAGGAAGTTACATCTTTTACTAATAAATCTAGGTAACAAGCCCTAATTACAAGCCAACTACTCATCTGTTGTAGGCTCCCTCGCACATAAATTTCTTCATGCCGGATATTGTCTAAACTTCAATAGACTCTCCAATGACAAGAGCATTCTAAGATGTGAGACTCTATAACAACAGATGTGTCCATCTCAACTTATCTAAGAAAAAACACATACCAACCCCCCCTCCAAAGGAGGCAAGGAAACTCACAACCTCCTCCTCCAAAGAAGTAGACGGACTCAACCCTCCTCCTCCATTGGAGGAGAGAGACTAGCCTGGTATAGAAAACAAAGTCCAATAGTCTATTTCTATTTATTTAAAACCTTAAGACTAGAACATTAAAATAAAAATAAAAAACTAAAAGAAACAAACTTTCTAGCCCTCCACCCACATTCTGCCCACTTTTCCATCCGGTTATAGTGCCTGACAAACAGCCACATTCTCTTGCAGCAAACTTACTCATTCAGTGCCTCACATGGACAGCAAGCGAGAACAGTGCAGAGAACCAACCAGCACCAGCACCAACATCACAACCCTCCAACCCAGCAAGCATGCGTGCCTCTACTGCATCTAGTACTACCCCGCCTCTAGTACCACCACCTTGCCTCCCCCCAATCCAAACACCTGTATCCAAATGAAAACATTGCAGAACATGGCTTACAGAAAGCCTTAATTTGAAAACAGCTAGCACCTTCCTTAAGCGACCATGACCACAGCCACCGGAAGCCTTATTTACAGACACCCAAACAACATCAAACTAAGACTAGATTGAGAAAACACCGAAAGAAACTGTAAACAAACATCACAGGAAAAACTAGACTGGAAAAAACACCAAACTAAAACTAGAATGGAAAAAGACATCGAACGAAAACTATAAGCAACCGTTGTCATCACCCCCTCTCCGACCACCATCCACGAGAATATTCGCAGTGAGCTACGGTCAGGCTGCACCCCAGAAAATGCCTTATCCCCCCATGCACCTTGCATGCATCCCGAAGAAACCTCATCTGTTTTCCATGGATAAAACAGAGTACCTTAACCCCCGCGAGAGTACACCCCAAGCCTGCATTCACAGAACCCTTAATGCACTCCTCCAAGCTTTGTGGTAAAATGGTCGTTTGACATATGTAGCTAGAGAACTCTTTTGCTTAAGTATTCTTATGAGTTTGGAGAGGATTGAGAGCCTACAAATGCAGTAAATTGTGATAAGCGTTCATTGATCTGTTGAATTGGGCACTTCATTTGAGAATATCATTACATGGTTTGTGGTAAGATGGTGGATATACTTGGGAAATGACGAATGTCAACTTAGGATCAACGTTTGAGCCTTTCAAGCTATCACTTTCCATCATAGACCCCTAGTAGCCAACTTTGAGCCAATAAACACGCAGCTTTTTCTTTTCATATGCCTATATCATCCATACCTCTCCATATTGGAGTATAACTTATATACTGATTTTTTCTACCCTTTTTACTTCCAAGTGTATACTAGGTGTGGAATTTTCATTTTCTTTCTTTTATTTTATCATTTTCAATTCAAAAAAAGAAGAAGAAGAAGAAAAAAAAAAAAAAAAAAGGAGAAGAGTACAAGTTGCAAAGTGTTCAATTGAGTGAGCTCCGAAAAAAAAGGTTGGAGAAATGGAAAGAATACCAAAGTGGCATGTGTTTGTCTATCAAATTGTAAAAAAAAAAAAAAAAAAAAAAACAGAGAAGAGGAAGAAGAATAAGGAAAAGCATTATTATTTGATGATCTGACAAGTGGAGAGTACATCAATTGAGAACTGTGGTCTACTGAGATATTTAATAAAATTCCCTTTGTATGTACTTGGAAGTCTTTTGAATCCTTTCCATCCTCTTTTTTTCATATAGCCCCGAACCCAAGCCACGTTACAACCCTTTGTGTTGACCGTTCTGATCCTAAGTAAGCTTTTGGAAAGAGTGGTGGAAGTCTCATTTGTTAGTGTTCCTATCATAAGATCAATGTTTGCTTGTTGCTTGTATATGCCTAGTTTCCTATAAGAGTGTGTGTACACCCATTGTCAACTCCATAGAGAGAGCCCTTACACAAAACACTATTATACCTGTGAGTTATGGAGTTGAACCTTTTGCTTGAGACGTTCTTAATGTTGCATATGTCAAAGTTAGTGGTAAGATGGTTATGGCTTGGAGAACACACACACACCCAGTGGATTGCTATAGGTGGATTGATCTTGTTGGGTTTTTGGATTCCTTAGATTGTTTTGATATGTGAATCTGGAAAATGTGACTTGATGGCCTTTATGTGTGATTTTCTTTGGTCTCTTTCGTAATTATGACATGAAAATTGCTAAGAACTAACAATGAGTAAGTTGGGGGGTGTGATGAGCGTGCGGAAGTGCACTCTAAATACCCTATTATTATATTAAAATGCTAAAATGTGAATAGAAATCATAGGAATTAATGTGTATTCTTGAATTGAGTTTCTATTTACATTAAGATACTCCTAAGCAGTTTTTTTATGTTTAATTTCAGAGTTTATAAAAGAGCAAGTCAAGCCCAGTCAAATTCAAAGGAGGACTTTCATGAGGTTTGAGAGCAATTTGGAAGAAAAGAAAAAGAAAAGGAAATCATAAAAGGAAACCACAAGAAGTCCAAGTCCGAAATTCGCTAAGAGACAGTCTGGACATACTTTAGTCTTTTGACCGTAACTTTTTACTCACATATTTGATTAATGTGATTCTTGATGAGTTAGAAAGATATTTTAAAGGGATATAAATTTGTCTCTAATAAGGATTTCCAAATTTAGACTCCTGAAGTGTGTACATGGCTGCCAAGATGAGTCCTAAAATTTAGGTGATTTTTTTATGCGGAAATTAAGAGGACATTAGGGTTTCTTTCCTACCCTATATAAAGCATATCATTAGCACGAAATAGGGGGAGGAGGCACAAGAGGCAGATCTGAAGAGAGGAGAAAATAACTTCCATGGCCACCGTTTGCTTCAGTTTTCTCTGGAGATTTTTGTTGTCCAGTATATTTATGGGTAACTAAATTCTCAAGTAGAGCTATGGATGAACTTGCACATTAGATGGTATTTTTAATTTATTTTTAATTTATGTATTTAATCTTCAATTACTAAAACTCTTTTGTTTTATCATTCTCAATTCATCGTTGATGTTTTATTCTCCAAATAATCATAGAATTTATTCTATTTATGGATTCAATCATGCTTTTTCTATTGAATGGATTGGTTCTTTGATTATGTTTGGATCAATTATTTATCTATATTGATTTAGTTCTTTGCTGCAATATCGCTCCCTGAGTATATTGTCGTCGTTGGATTTTCTCAATAGGGATAGTAATTTACATATTTTAAAAGTGATGACTGATTTTTTAAAGAATTACATTTGGTCTAATTTTGGTTTATAAATCTATACCTTCCGATTGGGAATTTGGGGAATTGAATTCCTAATTGAGTTATCTAATGAATTAAAAATAATTAAAATACCGGATTTGTGCACGGGATTCCCGACGCTCTACTGTTTGTCAAATTTGAGTAATTTTTCCTTTAATCACTTTGCTTCATTTTAATTTGCATTTAAAATTAATCTTTGTTCTCTATTAATTAGTTAATATTTTCCTTTAATTTCTTTGTTCCTTCTGCTATTCTTTTAATTTGTCTCTCTGTGGAATCGACACCCCAAAGCTGTGCTACAACTACTGCGTAATTCTTTGCGCGTAATCAGGTACTATAACCCTGGGTCAATTTTCCCACTAAAATATCTAAGAATGCGCTTAACTGCAATCAAATGAGATTCTTTTAGAGATGATTGAAAGCATGCACATATGCACACACTAAGCATAATATCTGGTCTACTGGCTGTCAAATATAATAAGCTACCAATCATATATCGATATACCTTCGAGTCAACTGACTTACTAGTTTCATCTTTATCAAGTTTAGTGGATTAGCTCATTGGTGTTCTAATTTCCTTAGCACTTTCCATCCCAAACTTCTTGTGTAATTCCTTAATATATTTTGATTGATTGATCAATATTTCACTTTTTGCTTGCTTGATTTGCAATCCAAGAAAGAATGTAAGTTCTCCCATCATGTTCATTTCAAATTCTTCTTGTACAGTCTTAGCAAAAAGTTGGCACATATTTTCATTTGTAGCACCGAATATTATATCATCAACATAAATCTGAATCAAATGAATATCATCATTTTCGTGTTTAATGAAAAGAGTTGTGTCGATTTTTCCTCTTGAAAAACCTTTTTAAATCAAGAAACCACTAAGTCTCTCGTACCAAACTCAATGAGCTTGTTTGAGTCTATATAGTGCTTTTATGAGTTTGAAAATATGACTTGGAGAAATATGATTTTCAAAACCTAGAGGTTGCTCAACATATATCTCTTCATTTATAAAACCATTAAAGAAATCACTTTTAACATTCATTTGAAAAAGTTTGAAATCTTTATAACAAGCATATGCAAGTAGCATTCGAATAATTTCTAATCTTACGACTAGTGCATATGTCTTATCATAATCTATTCCTTATTTTTTATTGAAACCTTAGGCTACAAGTCGAGCCTTATTTCTAGTAATAACTCCAGACTCATCTTTCTTGTTTCTAAAAACCCATTTTGTTCCAATAATAGTATGATTTTTGGGTCTAAGAACAAGTGTCCAAACATCATTTCTTTCAAATTAATTCAGCTCTTTTTGCATAGCTAGAATCCAAGATTCATCAAGAAGTATTTCATCAATATTTTTGAGTTCAATCTTAGATAGAAAAAGCAGTATGATTGCAAATATTTCTAAGAGCTGATCGAGTACTTACACCTTGTGAAAGTTCTCCCAGAATTTGTTCCACTAGATGATCTTTTATAAATTTTCACTGTTTGGTTGCATCTTATATTAAATTTTGATGATCTTTCCTAATGTCTCCATGTTGGACTTCCTCTATTGTGTTCTCTTTATTCAGATTGAGACTTTCCTTGTTACTTATACCTCATGTTTCTTTATCAACGGATTTCTTAGAGAGTAGAGAATTTGATTTATCAAATATTACATGCATAGATTCTTGTACAGTCAAAGTTTTTTTATTGAATACTCTATAAGTTTTACTATTAGTAGAATACCCGAAAAAGATACTTTCATCAGATTTTGCATCAACTTTGTCTAAATTATCTATGTCATTCAAAATAAAATATTTACATCCAAATATATGAAAGTAACCAATGTGTAGATTTTTCTCATTCTAAAGCTCATAGGGGGTTTTATCTAATTTAGACCTTAGCATAACTCTATTTATAATATAACATGCAATACTTACCGCTTCGGCCCAAAAGTAACTAGGCAAGTTGTTCTCATTGAACATTATTTTTGCCATCTCTTGAAGAGCTCTATTTTTCCTCTCTACTATTACATTTTGTTGAGAAGTTCGAGGAGCAGAAAAATTATACACAAAACTATTTTCATCATAAAAAATTTCAATATCTTTATTAACAAATTTTTTCCCCTATCACTTCGGATACTTAAAATAGTATAGCCTTTTTCATTTTGAATTCTCTTGCATAACTTGGTAAAAGCATTATGTGCCTCATCTTATGAGTAAGAAATATGACCCAAGTATATCTAGAGAAATCATCAACAATAACAAATGCATAATATTTTCCTTCTAGACTTGCAACTCTATTTGGAGCAAAAAGATTCATGTGTATCAGTTGCAGTGATATAGCAGTAGAAATATGTTTCTTGGTTTTAAAAAAAGTTTTTGTTTGTTTACCAAATTGGCATGCATCACAAATTTTGTCTTTAAGAAAATTTACCTTTGGTAAACCTCTCACAAGATCTTTTTTGAAAGTTTTGAAATAAGTTCCATGTTGGCATGACGTAGTCTTCTATACCATAGCCAATTAGTTTTATTTTGAGCTAAAAAACAAATAGCATCTTATGAGGCAATTTCTTCAAAATCAATTGTATAAACATTGTTGATTCTAAAAGTAATAAAACAAACATTGCAATCATGATCATTCAAAATAATGCACTTATCTATTTTGAAAGTAACTGTAAATCTTTTATAACATAATTGACTTATGCTTAAAAGATTATGCTTTAGACCTTCAACAAGTAGAACATCTTCAATTATGAGAGAAGATTCATTACCAATTTTACATATTCTCATGATCTTCCCTTTCTAGTTGTCTCCAAATGTCACGTATTCTACTTTTTTAGATCTAAGATCAAAGAACTTTTTCTTGCCTCCCGTCATGTGTCTTAAACATCCATTATCTAAAAACCATTTGTTTTTGCTTGCGGAGGACTTCATGCAAACCTATAAAAACAATTAAAATGATTTTTCTTGGTACCTAAGTTATTTGCATCATTTATTTATTAATATTAGAAGAAACAATATTTTTAGGTACCCATATAACCCTAATAGTCATTGTATGCTTTCTTCTAATAGGACAAACATGATAATTATGGTCATTTCTATTATAAAAATTGCAAATAGCATGTGGCATATATGAAGAACTTGAGTGATTGTAATATTATCTTTCTTTGACAAAATTATTTTTATGAAAAGAATTTTGAATACTGGACTTTGATGAAGAAAGATTATCAAAGACGTTTTTATAAAATTTGTATTTTTGTTTTGGCATATATCTCAAGTCTGCCTTGTCAAAAACACATCTTTGACCACCAAGAAGTTTTTCAAAATTCATTTTTCCATTCGTAAAGTTTTCAACAATATTTTCTAAATCAGTTATTTTCTTTTTCAACTCAAAATTTTCATATTTCAAAATGATGTTTTTTTTCCTTAAAACATCAGTTTCATTTGTTAAAGAAGAATTTTTCTTTTTCAAAATAGTATACTTGATACCTAATTTTTTAAATTCCTCATATACATCTTCTTTAACATTTTGCAATTCTTCATATGAAATATCTTTAATATTATCAAGATTTGTTACCACAAAATTATCTTCAACCATAAGACAAAGATTTGCTGATTCTTCATTGCTTACTTCACTATCTGAGTTACTTGAATCATCATCCCATGTAACTTTCATTGCTTTCTTGTCTTGGTTTTAATCTTTCTTTAGCAGATGACAATCTGGTTTGATATGTCCAGGCTTATTGCATTTATAACAAATTAAAGAGTCATTTTTACTTGAATCTTTCTTGAAAAACTTTTTGAAGGATTTCCTCAAAGGAACTTCATTTTTCTTTAACAACCTTTTAATTCTTCGTGTTATCATCACAACTTCTTCATCTTTATCATTATTTTCCTCATTTTCATCACTTTCACTTTCATGAGGAACAGTTTTAAGTGTCAAGCTCTTATTTGGTTTTCCTTATTCTTCTCCTCTTTTCAATGTATATTCATGGGTAGTAAGTAACCCAATGAGTTCATTCATTTTGAGCTTCTTAAGGTCTCTAATTTCAATAATCGCTGTCACTTTTGATTCACAGTGTTTTGGTAGAGAGTTGAGAATTTTTCTTAGTATCTCCACCTTAGAATAAACTTTGTCAAGAGTTGTCAAACTGTTTATGATGTTAGTAAAATGAGTGTACATACTATAAATAGATTCATCATCATTCATCTTAAACATTTCATATTCATAAGTAAGAATATAAATTTTTGATTCCTTGACCTGCGAAGTTCCTTCATAAATAACTTTCAAGTTATCCCAAATTTCCTTTACTGTAGCGTAAGTCATTTATTCTATTAAAGTCATTTCCATTGAGAGCATTATATAATAAATTAATAGCAGTTAAATTCAATGTATAAAGTCTATCGTCTTCATGATCAAACTCTTCTTCTTCCTTTTTGACCTTTACTCCATCAACCACTTTTGTTGGAATATAAGATTTATTAACAATACATTGTCATATTTCTCGACCATGAGACTGAAGAAATATTCTCATTCTAACTTTTCAGAATGAGTTATTGTCTCCACAAAAGAGTGGAGGCCGACTGCTAGATTGACCTTCACCAAATGAAGCTGCAATGTTAGTCATAAGATCTTAACTCAACAGATACTTAATCTTATAACAGAGCTCTTGCTCCGATGTCAATTGTTGCACAGATCACTAACACAAGAGAGGGTGAATTAGGTTGTATTTAAAAATTATAAATTATAAATCAAATTAGGGGTGTAACCAGTCCGGTTTGGTCCAATTTTAGACAAAATTTAGGACCGAACCGGTATGTACCGGTTTTGCATTTTTCAAAACCGATTACGCACCGGTTATCCTCCTAAACCGGTACTCCAGTTTTACCGGTTTCCGGTCCGGTTCGGTCCGGTTTTAATGTACTATATTATATATTATATAATATATATAATATATAATATATATTATATTATATAATATAGTATATTATAGTATATAATACTATAATGATAATATATTGTAATATATTATAATATATATTATAATTGTATTATAGACTATAATGATATATTATAGTAAATTATAATATATAGTGATATAGTATTAGTATAACTATTAATATGCACTATATAATATTAGTATAACTATTAATACAATAAGCAAAATAATATAAGATTTTAAAATTTAGTATTATATTAATTAGTAATTTATCATATAATATAAAACTATTTTATATATAGTTTTATATTATATATAAATATTATATACAATATAAAAAATTAATATATATATATCGGTCCGGTCCGGTTTTAGAAAAAGAAAAATTGAAACCGGACCGATTTTGACCGGTTTTAAGAAAACTAAAACTGGTACTGGACCAAACCAAACTTGGGACCGGACCAATGCCACCGGTTTTTACACCCCTAAATCAAATACATAATATAAAATATAAACAAAATACGAAGCATCAATAAATATAAAGAGTAAGGGTAAGAGAAAAGTAAACTCAGTATGTTAATGAGGTTCGGCCCCACTACCTACGTCTATCAACATAATCAGTTTTATCATTCACTATAGTGCCATAAATGCGATTTTAATCGTTTGAGGTAGTTAGAAGTGTTAGAATATGTTATAGTTTACACCACTAGACTCAGTTGAATATTTAGTGTTAGAATATGTTATAATGTTAGAATATATTATAGTTTACACCACTAGACTCTAAATGGTTTCCCCAAACTCTAAATTGGCCTTCAAACCTTTTTTGATCCAATTTCTAGCATTGTGTTTAATCACTTGATTAAATCACTTCCATATGCTATTAATTTCTCAAATTATTTTTATGACATCATTATCCAACCTTTTAAATCTTGAAAATTTGATTAGGCCAAGAAAAATTAGATTTGAACTTAATAGCATCTCAAACCCTAACCAAACCCCCTTTAAACCCCAAATTGAAGCCCACTTGGTTGAGGCCACCAAGGCCCACGAATTTGGCCACCTTGTCAAGACTTCTTTGAGAAGTTTCCTCCCCCACATGGTAGACCATTCATTGCCCTTGGCTGCACCCAATAGTGCTTTGATGAGATGGAGAAACCCACCCCATCAACCTCCTTACCTCACAGCTTGTGACGCCCCCAATCCCCACGTACCCGCACGGGGAATTCGAAACGTCCGGATGGTGACAACCCGGGTCACCATCCTATTGACGAGTGCTAAGTGTGTGCAAGCGGCACGTGTGCACAAGGAAATACGCAGCGGATAGCAAAGTCATAAAATTAAGTACCAGAATTTTTTTCTTAAATAAAATACAAAGCGGTTCAAAGGTACATAATAAAATATTACAAGATATAAATGTTGTTTCAAAGCCAACTACAAAACATAAACTTCAACTCAGAACTCCGGCGGAGCCGCATCCTCGGGCTCAGCCTCCTCCTCTTCCTCGAACACTACACCAAAATCTACGGTACCAAAAATGGTGCCGCAGGTAAGTAAAATCCAAACACCACTAGATAAAAGCATATTAAACTCAAACAATATGCATGAATAAATGCCAATGCACAAAACTCATAAACCATATTTTTCCACGCACGCCAAAAACCCATTTGGTCCAAAAACATATCCTTTAAAACCAAGCATCGCCATTATCCCAGATAATGGCCCAAACCACCATTTTCCCAGAAAATGGATCACAAGTCCTTCGCCATTTTCCCAGAAAATGGCCCGTATCCGAAAACCATAAAAACCAACCGATTATGCATGCACCATGATCTCCCCTAGGGATCATCCGCACACTCTGGCTCTGTGTCACACCGCAGGTAACGTCTACGCGTGTGACACCTACACGAGTGATGCCCAGACTCGCGCCTCCGCCTCGCGCGTACCTAGCCAGGCCATCCTCTAGTCCCTGCCACTCTAGGGACCACGAAGTCGACACGACAGCGTTACCGTATCGTGCGATCCGGTCGTCACCCAGCGACAATCCAGGGGATGTCACTCAGTATTATCCACTCCCGAGTGACCAGAGGAGCTCCACCGAGATAATAACCCATCCCGGCTTGGGCTCGTGATACGCACGCACCCGAAAATCCATTTACGCCAACAAAATAGGATTTTCCACAATTAAAATAAAATACACGTACATGCACCATGTAAATGCAATATCAATGCTCGATAAAATCAACCAACCATAAAACAACAAATCAAGCAACTCCGTCCTCCATCCATCCGACCCCCGAACTCCTCGGACTCAGTCCGGAATCAGCAAACCAACCAAATAAATTATTGTAAGAGCAAAATATATTTAAATCTAAAAGTAGAGTTTGGAAAATACTTACAGAGCTATATAGGATTTTTAGAAGGTTCGGCGCGCGGCAAACGATGGGCGGAAAGCAACGTAACAGTGCAAATGCACTGTAGCCGTGGGTCGCAAAATACCCACTTTTGACCGGGGACAAACCAAGACACCAAATTGATAGGGAATGGTCTAGGGATGTTTATGAAGCTAGTGGAAGTGAGTTTTGGCCGTGGGTGGCGGCGAAAACGCCGGTAGAAGCGAAAAACGAGCAAATCGGAGTTGAGCTCGTGGGAGCTGCTCCGGTGGCCGATCTAGGCCGGAAATGGGTGGGTTAGGTCGGCAAGAGGTAGGGGAAGAAGTGGTGAAAAGATGGTGGCTGGAGGTGGTGCGACGGCGCGGAAACGGTGACACACCGTGCAGCTTAGATGCGCTTTTCCGGCCAAACGGCCGGCCGGTTGGGGGAGATCTTCGGAGGGGTGGTGCACCGGAGGGAGGGGAAGTTTTCTGGGTGGGTGGTGGAGGCCACGCCGCCGGCAAGTGCGGTTCTGGGCGAGGAAATTTTCGGAAACAGGGGAAAATTCTGGGTTGGTGCCGCTACTTTGAGCGGCTCGTGGCGGCTAACGGTGGCTCCGATGGCTCTGAAAATTGGAGGGGTTGTAGTCTGCCGTGAGAGGAAGAGAATGGCGGGGGTGGTGTACAACACCTCCACCGGACGGCGGAGATACGGCTGGCCAAAGGTGGCTGCACGGAACTGGAAAAGTGTAGGGGAGAGAGAGAGAGAACGACGCATGGGAGGGAAAGAAACGGAAAAGAAGGGAAAAAAGAAAGAAAAAGAAGGAAAAGAAGAAAAAGAAAAGGAGAAAAAGAAAAGAAGGGAAAAGAAATGAAGTCCAAACTTCACTTCCGAGATCCGGAAACTGATCCGCCGAAAACGATATAAAAACATAAAACGACTAAAATAAATTAAACACTACATCAAATAAATAAATAAACACCAAGAAAATATTTTAAACACATCGTTAAGCTAAAATAAAATAAATAACTAGCAAAAACCAACTGTTAAATTTTTAAAACCAAAAACGAGCTAAAATCAATTAAACAGCAATTTAAATTCAACAGCCAATAAAATCCAATTAAAATCCGATAATTTATAATAAAAGCACTATAAAAATAATTAAATTAAATTATTCTTTCAGTAAAAATACACGTAAAAATGGGTCATCACACAGCTTCTACAGGCTATCCTCTCCCTTCACTATTCTCCACTTTCCACCTCCAATCAAGGGTCTTTAAAGTCCATATCTTCCCCCTCCAAAAGTCTAGAGTCGTTCAAGCCATACTTCTTTCACTTTAATCACTTCTTCACCCCGTTCTTAGAGAGAAACCCACAAGCGCTCTCTCGGGCAGATTTATGTGTCTTTTTGCGTGTATATTTTTTACCCTTTTTAAGTATTTTCACACGATGACTCTTTCATAAAAGTTGTTCCTATTTGAGTATATTTTCCGTAGATATATTATTAGTATCATTTCATGGTCATTTGGTTGGTCAAAAGTATTTTTAACCATGAAAAGGTCATTCTGGGCGTGAATCTGGAGAGTATGTTATGTTTTGGAGTTTTTGACCAAGCTAATGGACATATCTTGGTCTGAAAATTTTTTAGAGTGTTGTAAGCATGTTTTTAAGAGTTTTCATTGAGGTTTTGTTGCATGAATAAAAATTTTGATGATAGATTTTCTTAGATCTAGAAACTTGAAAACTGGAAGTGGCAAAAAAGTTTTTATTTGGAGAAAGTTTGAATATTTCAAGGTTTGATCTTACTCTAAAGGCTTTGATATTTTTATATAATGATCCTAAGTCTCTTATTTTCATGTTAGGATGTTATTTTGAAGATATTTAGTATTAGTTTCAAATATATGATTTTTCTATGCAAGAGGATTTCGGTTAGGCCTAAGATTTGATGTTTTTGGATTAGATCCATGTTTTATTGATTTTTAGCCATGTGATTTTGAGTTTGATGGTTGGATCCTATTTATGACACATTCTTAAACCATGTGATGCTTTATTTCGAATATCTCACCTTCTTAAGCCATTGATTAAGAGATTTATCAAAGCTAGTTGAGAAAAAAGTTTATGTTTTTGGACTAAGTGTAAAACCAAAAACTTCAAGTGTTATTTTGTAATTTTGGTGACTTTATTTTGATGATTAAAAGCATGGTTGATTTTAGAATTATATTATGAATATGTTAGAAGTAAGATTTGATTTTTGGAATTCTTGGAGATGTTTTGATTTAAGGTCAAAGCTTGTGATTAAGTATTTGGATCATTTTACAAAAAGTTTGGTGTTGATTATTAGCTTTTTCTAAATGGGTGTTTTAAGTATGGTTGTAAACTTAGAATAGGAAGATCTTTGTTGCAAAATTTTAGTTTAAGCATGAGTTTTGAAGTTGGAAGGAATTGCAACAAAAATCAAGAGAAATTGCCTATGGATGTTTCGGCCATAGTGTGTTTTCTATAGTTGTGTTTTGTTTTAAATTTTTCTAAGTTGATATTTGAGTTTAGGACAAAATTTGCCTGAGGAATGTAAATTTTGAAAGTTTTTGGAGTTAGGATGTAAAATTCTTAAATTATGGGTAAAATAGTCATTTTCCCACATGTAGAGGGTAAAATGGTAATTTTACTCTAAGTTAGCTTGTTTTCATGTTTCTAATTGTTAGTAATTAAATTTCTAATTTTTAGAATACCCTCTTACAGTTCCTCGTGTTTCGCGCTTTATTCTTGTAGAACGCGACGATCGAGGTAAGTTAGCTTCTAACTTACTATCGGTTTATTGTGTATGTATGATGGGTAAGAGAACCACAATTCATGTATGTATGTTATCATATTTGCCATGTCATGCCACGTCATTACATGTTTATCTGTTATGCATGACTTATTCTGTCACGAATATTTATCTATTACACAATCTATTTTGTCATATATTGCTATATTTTATAAGTATGTCATTTTAAGTATGCCATATGTTACATGTATGTCATATCATGTAATATTCACCATTGTAAGTATGTCATGTTAAGTAAAGAAGTCAGATCAAGTTTATGTTAAGTCAAGTTTCAAATCACGTTCATGCTAAGTTATTCATGTCAATCATGACCCTAAGTGCTAGGTTGGAGTAATATCCTAGTGAAACTCCTTTGTTCACGCTAGAGTGTCTAAATAGGTGTGAAATTTCCTGAGTTGACGAAGTACAGTGAACAGGTTGCGAATGAGGCCTAACTAGCTTGTCACCGGAGCGCGCGGGCACTAACGCCGATGGAGCCATATTTTTATTTTACGTGTATTCATGGGGCCACAACAACTGTGGAGCATGAAGTATGGGGCCACAACAACTGTGGAACATACACTACGTGAGACACAGTAATTGTGACACGTAGAATACGTGGGGCCACAATAACTGTGGAGCATGAAGTATGGGGCCACAACAACTGTGGAACATACACTATGTGAGACACAGCAATTGTGACACGTAGAATACTTGGGGCCACAACAACTGTGGAGTACGTATTAACGCATTCACAGCTGGTGTAGATACTTGTGTTGTGATGCAGTAATCAGCAAGGACACATGGCTCTAGGGGACCCGTGTAGCACCCATATGGTCACGTTATTAATTAAGTCAATTAAACAAGTGTCCAAGTTTATGTCAAGAAGTTAAGAATAAGCAATCATGGTTAACCCCATAAGATAAGAATAAGTTTCAGATCAAATTTATGTTATATTATGTTCATGTTCGCGTTAAGTTTCAAGTTCATGTTCATATCACGTTATGTTCACGTTTATATTATGTTCAAGCTCACGTTCATGTTATATTATGTTCATGTTCATGTTATGTTTCAAGTTCATGTTCATATCATGTTATGTTCACGTTTATGTTATGTTCAAGCTCACGTTCATGTTATATTATGTTCATGTTAACGTTATATTTCAAGTTCACGTTCATGTCATATTATATTCACGTACATGTTATGTTCAAGTTCACGTTCATATTATGTTATGTTCATGTTTACATTATGTGTCAATTTCACATTTATATCATGTTATGCTAAGGTTTATATTAAATTCAAGTTCATGTTTATGTTATGTATGTTCACATGCATGCTATGATTCAAGTCCATGTTATATTTCAAATTCACGTTCATGTTATATTGCTAGCCCATATTATATTATAAGTTCAAGGTCATGTCATATCAAGTTAAGTTCAGTTCATGTTTCAGTTCAGGTTATGTCAGTTATTCCATGCTATATATCAAGTTATGTTATGCTTACTTACGACTTTAATTATGCATTTATGTTTTTACTGTTATGCATGCATCTTTAACCTGTGTGGGAATTTCCTGTTAACTTACTGAAATTTGTAATCAAATCTCACCATGGTAGTCCCAACTACCATTCCCCTCAAATGGTAAGCGATGTGTCAGGATCAGAGCAGGGAGCAGACATTGGTAGACTGAAGAAGGTTGACTAGACGCCGCAGACACGACACGGAGCTTACAGCTTCCATAGTTAGTTCTTGGACAGTATTCTGGCCTCGTTAGTCGAGTTACACGAGTTACTCGACAAACTTCCTTAATAGTGTATTTTGGTAATGTAAATATGGAGTCTGGTCTGTTATGTTTTTGAGGTTACAGTCTTCTAAGACTCGTACTGAAATCGTGGATGTTTATTTTGTTAAGTATGCTTGGTTATGATTTAACTATTTGAGATATTATAAGTTTGGTGCATAGTATTGCTCAAAAAAAAAAAAATTATCCGCTGCGAATATTGCATAATGCTAGATGCATATTTGGAATATTGCATCTTATATGTCATGAACGGAGGCAGGTAACCTTGTGTTGTATGTCCCAACTCTTCAGATATCTATTCGATCCCAGGCGGAATCTGGGGGCGTCACAATAACCACAACCAATGACGTTTTATTAACAAACACAAACGAAATCAAGGAAAAGCATAAACCAATGGAGGAGATGGAGGGACCCACTTCCCTTAGACGTATTCTAAGTTTTGTTTTCTAGTGAGATGGTGAAGCTTCTCTCACTAGAAACCTTAGAACCCCATTTTTCTGACAGATACCACTTGTTAAGTTGCTGCTTATGGGTGGTCACAATTTTCCATAATGTAATAGAGAACGTGATAAAAGTAGTGATTCCACATATATTTCATAGAAATTCATTACATCTAAGGGTATGTTCGAGACAACCCATCCTCATTATATACAAGAAGAAATTAGAATTCCAGACACAAGTCAAGAAAATCACTCTCCTCCTCCTTCCTGTCACTTATACACTATTGCTTCCTTCTAACAGAATTCCCATGACAAAAAATAAAAGTAAATAAGCTGACAGCTTGAAAATAAAAAGGCATTCTCAGAGACACTCTAAACGCAACATATGGGAAAGTAATGAAACACGCAGCTTCAAGCCTCCAAAATAAATGAAACGCACAGTTCTTCAACGCAGCGTTCCCTCCTTCCCGCAACGACACCGTTTCAAGTTTATTGTTCTTAAAGTAACTTCTCTCTTCTTCCTCAGTTCCGCTCTCCAGCACAATGGTCATCTCAGGGCGTCTAACACAGTAAAGGATCATCAAAGTATAATGTCTTGTTTGATGTTTATGGGGTTGAGATTTTGTATCCTTCTTCTCAGTTGAGGCCTTATCTCGAGTGGATTGGTGGGGCCAGTGGGTCTCTTCCAGTAAAATGGTGTTTTGACCCTCTCTTCTCTTCTCTTCTGTTCACCTGATTTTGTTTTTATTATTGTTGCAGTCTGCCTTCTGGCATGTATCCTTCGTTCTTGGATGTAAATTTGTTTTCTAGTTTAATTTCTTTTCAATTATTTTTGTTCATAATTTGTATTTGTGTGTGTATATATGTAACAGCCCGCTAAAATAATCAGTTTTGGATTCTTTCCCGACAGCAATCACATCTCTCTCGTCTTTACCCTCATCTGGAATCACGCGTATAGATTATCTTTTCCGTAAATCACGTAATTTGTTCTTCACCGACAGCTGTAAAATCATGAACAGTTTTATCCTAAGCGTTGTACCTCGATGGCGTTTTCCCGGATCTTATCCATCGAATTTCAAAGTATTAGATAAGCTTGTTTTTAAAGTAGCACAATTATAATAATTTAATGAGCTCTGAAAATATTATAATTGTGGATAATTTCAAGGCCATAAATGGTTTCAAACGGCCGATCTGCCGCCGTTAGCCACCGTCCGACCACCACCTCGCCACCACAGCTCCACCACATGTTCCTCTACCTTTCCCTAGCTTTCCATGAAGTTCTATGGCTTTTCGCTACCTCGCGTCTCCTCCGCTCACCGTTCGGAGTTACTGTTCACGGCGTGATGCCGCCGTGCTCCGCCACCTTTGACCATCACAAGGCGACCGTGAGTCTTCCAAGACCACGCCTAGCCTTTCTCAAGCCCAAACTACCACTTTATGTGGTGGACAGACACCGTACCGCCACGTATGCTCCTCCGACGCATGTTCGTGACAAGCAGCGAGCGACGCACGGGTTATCCCGTCGATGGTATAACCCTCTATCTTTAGTTATTTATGTTTAACATAGTTGATTTGGTTGGCTGTAGACTGTGTAGTTAGTGTTTGTGGAGTTCGCTGCGTAGTTGTGAAACGAAGTGTGGTTGTGAAGTGTTAGGCTTGATTTTGTAGTTTTGTGGACTGTGCTGTGAAGTATAGGCGTGAGATGGATGCCGTAGATGTGATACGGCGGGTTGTGTGAAGAGAATACGCGTGTAGCGTATTCTGTGTAATGCAGCGACGCGCCGCGCGACGTGCGCTGTAGTGATGTGGGTCGTAGAAGGAAGGGAGTACGCATGTAGTGTACTCCGTGTGGTATGGCGATGCATCGTGTGATGTGCATCGTGTTGATGAGTGTTGTAGCGAAGGAAGTACGCGTAGCGCGTACTCCGTGTCGCGTAGCGATGCACCGTGAGACGTGTATCGCAGTGATGGGTTTTGTAGTGTGAATGGAAGAGAGTTCACGTGAGTGTACTCTGTACTAAGTCGTGATACACCGGATGGCGTGTCACGAAGGGTTGGATGGCGTAGCAGAGAAGTGTGGAGCGTATGGTGTAGTGTTGGGAAACTGTATGACAGTGTCCCGAAGCAGTGATGATATGGATTATAGTCCGGGGTGACTGGTGTCATCTTGTGGTTGACTATGGCTAAGAGTATATGGATTGAGAAATGAGTTGTTTGTTTGGTTGTTATTGATAATTTTAATGAACTTGTTTTAGTGCAAAGGCTTTCTGAAGTCAATTTATCTCTTCCGAGTATAGTGAAACCTCAAGTTGGCCGTGGTGTTGCAAGTGCTTACAATATGGCAATTGAGTTCAGAAGTGAAAATCTTAAGGACTTGAGTGTTCCTCTTCCAGCTGTTGTGCAGTTCCTCGTGTTTCGCGCTCTATTCTCATAGAACGCGACGATCGAGGTAAGTTAGCCTCTAACTTACTATCAGTTTATTGTGTATGTGTGATGGGTAAGGGAACTACAATTTATGTATGTATGTTATCGTTTATGCCATGTTAAGTATGTCATCTGATACATGTATGCCTTGAAATGTTTATGATTAAATCATATTGTGCCATTTACAAGCATACGCCATGTTAGAAAAGTATATGATATTAAATAATATCTCATGCATTAAGAAAGATAAGACATGTTATGTTACGTATAATACGTGGGGCCACAACAACTGTGGAGTACGTATTATATTTTATGTTACGTATAATACGTGGGGCCACAACAACTGTGGAGTACGTATTATATTTTATGTTACTTATAATGCGTGGGGCCACAACAACTGTGGAGTACGTATTATATTTTATGTTACTTATAATGCGTGGGGCCACAACAACTGTGGAGTACGTATTATATTTTATGTTACTTATAATGCGTGGGGCCACAACAACTGTGGAGTACGTATTATATTTTATGTTACTTATAATGCGTGGGGCCACAACAACTGTGGAGTACGTATTATATTTATGTTACTTATAATGCGTGGGGCCACAACAACTGTGGAGTACGTATTATATTTATGTTACTTATAATGCGTGGGGCCACAACAACTGTGGAGTACGTATTATATTTTATGTTACTTATAATGCGTGGGGCCACAACAACTGTGGAGTACGTATTATATTTTATGTTACTTATAATGCGTGGGGCCACAACAACTGTGGAGTACGTATTATATTTTATGTTACTTATAATGCGTGGGGCCACAACAACTGTGGAGTACGTATTATATTTATGTTATGTTACTTATAATGCGTGGGGCCACAACAACTGTGGAGTACGTATTATATTTATGTTACTTATAATGCGTGGGGCCACAACAACTGTGGAGTACGTATTATATTTATGTTACTTATAATGCGTGGGGCCACAACAACTGTGGAGTACGTATTATATTTTATGTTACATGAAGTATGGGGCCACAACAACTGTGGAGCATACACTACATGAGACACAGCAATTGTGACATGTAGAATACGTGGGGCCACAACAACTGTGGAGTACGTATTATATTTTATGTTATGTGAATTCATGGGGCCACAACAACTGTGGAGCATGAAGTATGGGGCCACAACAACTGTGGAGCATACACTACATGAGACACAGCAATTGTGACATGTAGAATACGTGGGGCCACAACAACTGTGGAGTACGTATTAACGCACGTTATTAATCAAGACAATTGAATAAGATTCCAAGTTTATGTTAAGTCCAGTTTCAGATCAAATACATGATAAGCCAAGTTTTAGATCAAGTCCATGTTATGTTATACTCACGTACATGTTATGTTCAAGTTTATGTTATTTTCAAGTTCTTATTTATGTTATGCAGGTTTACGTTCATGCTATATTTCAAGTCCATGTTATGTTTCACGTTCATGTTATGTTGTTTGTTCATGTTATGTTTTAAGCTTAAGTTCATGCCATGTTAAGTCAAGTTCAGTTCACGCTTAAGTTCTGGTTAAGTCATGCTATATGTCAAGTTATACTATGTTTATGTATGACTATAATTATGCATTTATGCTTTTACTGCCATGCATGCATTTTTAACCTGTGTGTGAGTTTTATGTTAACTTACTGAGATTTGTAATCAAATCTCACTGTGGTAGTCCCAACTACCATTCCCCCCGAATGGTAGATCTTGTTACAGGACCCAAAGGAGAATTGGAATCTGACCAACTGAATACGGTCGACTAGGCCACGGTGCGATGTTGATGATGGTATAGTATTTAACTTAGGTTAATACTTGTACTTTTGGAGTTGTATCTCAAGTATTCTTTTGATCACAACCATTTTGGACTAGTGTGATGATCACGGCTTTTTAGTATGCCTTTATGTATGAATTATGTTTCAAGTATTTGGGATATATTTAGTTTGGTGCATAGTATTGCTAAAGAAAAAGATTATCCGCTGCGAATATTGCATAATGCTAGATGCATGTTAGGAACATTGCATCTTATATGTCATGAACGGGGGCAGGTAACCTTGTGTTGCATGTCTCGACGCTTCAAATGTCCGTTCAATCCCAAGCAGAATTTGAGGGCGTCACAATATATATATACACATATATTTTGCTGCAATGTCCTTGGTCACTTTTTATCTTTTTCCTTTTCACTGTTTCTTATTTCTAACTTTCGGTCTGGAAGCGTAAAAAAGGGAACCTTTCGATAGACTACATTTGTAAGGGAAAAGAAAAACGAAATCTTGGAGCCCTATAATGTCAGGGAAGTGCACGCCAAGGAGAGAACAAAAAGAGCAAAAAAGTGAAACACATACCTGGGTTGGAGTTTTACCAGTTACCTACAAACTTTGTCATGTTTGGCAATTAAGAAATTTAAATTTTTTTTAATATTTTTCAAGTTTTGTCATGATTTTAAATCTTCAATATTACTAAAAATAAATAAATAAATAAAAATAAAATAAAAAATAAAATTCATCTAATTATTATCTAATTATTATTCAAATATAAAAATCAACATAAATTTTACAAATTTCGAAATAAAATATAAAAATTAATACAACTTTCATTAATTCCAAGACAAAAATTAATCTTAAAAAATTATATTTAAAGAATTTTTCAAATATCTATTTTTACACATTCCAATACAATACTCATTTTTAAAAAATTAATTTTTTCTTTTCTTTTCTTCTCTATCCTATAACTTAATCCTAAACAAATCCAACGTTCTAGAGTATTTAAGTAATGCTACTTGCGGTTAAGGTGTATAAAACGATAAATTTTTATGTAAATAATGTATTTATCTATTTTTTTTATTAAAATGTGTGAGATTTGTAAACGATAAATATAATTTCTAAAATTATTTTTAAACATTTTCGGTATCCAAGCAGTAAAATTTGTGACCGACCAAACACAAGACGCGAACAGATGTGGACAGACATGAAGCACAAAAAGCATAACATAACCTCAAGGCTTAAACCTCCACCTTCAGATAACACCCTGATATTTTTTCCACGTGACGTCCCTCAGACTACCACCATTAGCACCTAAATTGCAAGCTCCTTATCATTATCACCTCCAACCAATGGCAGTTCTGAACTATATCTCAGTGACCTCAACAACCACACCCGTCTCTCAGGACCCTCCAACCCCAGCTGTGCCTGACCCAAGACAGACCAAGATCCTCCTGCCCAAGAAGAAGCCCCTCAAATGGTCCACTGGGGTGGCTCCGGGCGACTACGGTGGCCCACCGACCACTTCAAAGCTTAGAAAATATTGGGGAGGTGAAAAGGACCCCTTGAGCTCTGATGATTTTATGTGGAACAAAGACTTCATGGGTCGGTTTCAAAAATTGATTCAGAACCCTGACTCGTCCATTGAAGACACTCCAATCAAGGTTTTTGTT
Source organism: Carya cathayensis (assembly GCA_011037825.1). Classification (NCBI taxonomy): domain Eukaryota; kingdom Viridiplantae; phylum Streptophyta; class Magnoliopsida; order Fagales; family Juglandaceae; genus Carya; species Carya cathayensis. Next base: position 272,436 of record QGSO01000184.1, read on the forward strand.
TTTATTATTTTTTTCTCGTATTTTCCTTCGCTCTTGGTTATTGGGCATCTGGGTTTCCTCCATTTTTTTGTGTATGTTTATTCATTTAATTTTTTGATTTCCTTGTTGAATTTGAGTCTGGATTATTATAGTATTTGGCTGATTGAAGACGAATGAGTTCATATGTTTCACCAAAATTAATTAGTTTTGTTCCTTAGTTTGGGTAATTAATTTCTGTAGATGAAGTCTAAGCTTCGAATCCTCTTGGGTGCAAACAATTTCTAGGGCCATTGGACTGGTAAAATTTTCCTTGAATTACATAATGTGCCCTTGCAGAAACTTCTTGCTGAGGGCATGTGCACTCCAGAATTAGTCAAAACTTTGTTCTCAGACACCCGGCACCAATCAAAAAATTAATTTCTGTACATCGAGGCTTTATTTGATTTCAAAACTATGAGTTCTTCTTAGTTTGGTACTCAATGTTGAAATATGTTGTTACTTTGGAAAAATTTTTAGTTTGGTTAATGAGAAACTAGAGGAAAATAAAGGGAAAATTGAAATATCGTGTTATTCATTGGCTCGGTACCCTGCAGAATGAGGTTGATTTGACCTAGTTTTGTACAATTTTGATGACTAGTTTTGTACAATTGATGGCCTTAGTTAAAATCTTTTTATCTTTGGATTTAATAACCAGGCTATCTTAGTTAAGTTTCTTTTCATCTGTTGTCTTAGCAACCAAACAGGAGTTTCTGTGAATGATTTCAAATGGATTTTGCATTAATGAACGAATTCTCTTGCATAAACAGGAAAAGCCTTCAGGGTTTCTAAGCTTAAATAGAGTCATGAGCCTTGAGAGGTTTGTTATTTACTTATCACTAATGGAATTAATCCAGGCCCTTGTTTTTTATTATTAAATTGTATTTATTAATTGAGATGTGTTTGAATTATGGGCATATACAGGTTGGAAGTTGATTTGAGCAAAGAACTCACAGCTCCCTCAAAACCTAGGTTTGAAGAGAAAGTTGACGCTACAGCTCAAGTATGATAAATGTCTAGAAATTTTTTTGAGTTATTTATAGAGGGTAGTGTTTTATTTATAATTACTTTTCTCAGAGTGATGGCAACAAGTCAACCAAATGGAAACCGGCACCAACCCGGCGTGAACAAGAGAAATGGGATAGGGCCACCAAGGCTGCAACTGGAGGCAGTGTAAGTCAACTTTCTCATAATGGTTTTATATTCAAAGAACTACCTTTCTTATCGTCTTGTCAAAATCTCTGATTTTAAGCTAATTTTTCTTATTTGAAGAGTACTTTAGCTTTTAGTGGAAAAATAGAGTTTGGTAGTTGGTCTAGAAAGTATTTTTTTTAATGAATTTATTTGACCAAGTATTCCTGGGAGGATGCTTCTTATCTTTGAAGATCTGATTTAATATCATCCTCTAGGAAGTGATGTTTCGGGAATTAAGACGGCCTCGCGGAGACCCAGAAGTTTTGGCTGCTCAGTCAAGAGAGCTGTATTTTAAGGTACAAAATTGCAGAATGTTGGTCTGTCACACCATTTTGCCTTTGTCAACATATGTGTATTTGTGTTTGTTTTATTTAAAGATTCATGACTTTCTTCCTCATACTCGTCTGGGTTTGCTTCTGCAGTTAAAGAACAGGTTACAAGTTCTCACTCTGGGTATAGGTGGTGTTGGTTTAGTCTCTGCTTATGTTTCGTATTCCCCTGAAATTGCAGCTAGGTATGCACATTAGGTACTTTTTTCTTTTAAATTTAAATATCTTGTTTTATTAGTTTTTAATTTGTAACATGTACACCCACATTGATACCTGTCTTTAAGACTGTGGTGGTCTGTTATTTTAGCCATTTTATGAAATTATAACCATACCCATTAAAGTTAAATGTAGCTCTTGACTATTTACAACTCTAAACTATAGTTTACAAAGCCATTTTCATTGTATTAAATAATTTGAGTAATTTGAGATGGTACATTGCAGTTTATGTTAGGCACTTACAAGTTACTTTTCTGCCAGTGCACTAAAAACCATATGATATGTTCCTTACTTTTGGAGTATCCTAAATATTACTCTCTTAACATTTGAAGTTCATTAATTTCATGTATTCAGCTTTGGTGCTGGGTTTCTTGGTTCTTTGGTCTATATCCGTATGCTGGGAAGCAGTGTGGACTCAATGGCAGATGGAGCTAAGGGGGTTATCAAGTATGTACAAATCACTTCTTGAAAAATGAATTGGTTTTAGGTGTCTTGTGTGGATCTTATTTTATGAGCTCTTTGTACCATAATTTTATTTATATTGGGTCTTATCAAGTATATTTGATCTAGAAGTAACATTGCAGAAGAATGGAATTGTAGTGTTAAGTATGTGTCGAGATGATGTCCTTCAATGTGATCGAGTGACCATGGGAGGTTTTAGCCAGATCTTATTACTTCTTAATTTTCTTAACAAGTGAATTAGTCATATACATTAGTGTGGCTTATTTGATTATTTGCCTTGCTTTTATAAAAATACTTCCTCCCGTATTTGAGTTCTTTCCTCTACCTTTGGTATTTGGATTGATAGCATAGTGCCACTCAGATTTTTTAATTTGATTAAGTTTTGCATGGGTGATTTAGGCTTGATTCTATATATTGTGGCTTCTGCTGGATTTCAGCCTTTTGTGTATAAGCTTGACAATATTCCAAAAGGCATTCACTTTTCTTGCAAATGTCCAAATAAATAAAATTTAAAAAATGTTTATATGAATTTGAATGATGCAGGCCTTGTTTTTACTGGTAGGTATTCTGTGTACTGATGATCAATTGGTGGCACTCCCATATATTTTAAGAATAGTGCTCTTATATTCCTAGATCTATGCATGTCAGTATATATTCTATTTCAAATCCTGAAGCATGATGAAATAGCTTGCTTCGAATCGAGTTTTGCTTCTCAACTGGAAAATAGAAAGTGAGAATCATGATTTTGGGGTTGAATGGGTACCACAGAGAAAAATATGAAATTGGGTTGTGCCATTTTACATTTGTATGAGTAAAACAATGATGCTATGAGAGTGGGCTTTACTCAAGTAGCGCCCATGTTAGAGGTGTAGTTGACATCCATGGATGGTCATAAGCACTTGAGACCAATTTTGCATAAATCTAAAGGTTCCCATGTTGAACAGAACAAAGTAGATTTTTTTTTATTCAGTTATTTTTTTTCTTGGACTAGTGTTCTTTTTATCTTATTGCAGGGGAGCAATTGCGCAGCCAAGGCTTTTGGTTCCTGTTGTATTGGTCATGATCTATAACCGGTGGAATGGGTAAGTATGGCCAGTAGCATCTCTATGGTTCAACTGTTATTATGAAGCAGATGGACACTGTCTGTAAATCCCAATTTGTCATTGTTGTACTCTTTCTGAACTTAATTCTCCTTTTCTCATCTTGTTTTACATTCTCTGTTTTTATTTCACTACACACACATAAAGGCCTTTGGATCTGGCGTACTGCCATCAAGAATTTCTTTTTCCCTGAATCATAGCTCTCTGAGATGGAATACTTTTGGATTTGGAGTGATAGCAGTATTTAATTTGCTGTTGGCTTGTATACCTGATGTAATATGACTTCTTATGGATGACCTCGTTACTAATTCTGGGGATCTTTGTAAGCTGATTGCTGTGTACTTTTACCTTTGGTTTTGCGCCTGACAATCTAGTTTTTGGGTGCAGGATCCTTGTTCCAGAATATGGGTATATGCACTTGGAATTGATACCAATGTTGGTGGGATTTTTCACTTACAAGATTGCAACTTTCGTTCAAGCTGTAGAGGAATCACTTCCTGTTGTTGGGGAAAAAACCGAAGTTTAAGATGCATCTCCTCATGCATCCTTGTATTTTTCTTGTAGTTCTTCTGATACAACCGTTACCTTATCTATCATGCATTAATTGTCTATAATGTTTGTCGCAAAAAGTCAAAAAGTCTAAAAATATTCTTATAATCTTTATATTTCAATAAACATTAAAATTTATTGGAAAGAATATAAATAGTTCAACGTAGAAAGTGTTAAGAGGTGAAAAGGCCATAGGCATGGGAATTGAAGAGTCGATAGCTACAATAAAATGATAGAAGAGTTTAACATTGGCAATGGTTTATGTATCTTCATATTCATCTTCATATTTGCATAATATTTCCTCAAATTGGTCTGTATTGGATTATGCATTTTTAAAATTTTGCATAGCTATGAACATTGTTTCTTCATATTTCTTTAAGAAATATTGTTTACTTTCCAAATATTATTTTACTGTTTTTTCTCTCGTACCCTCTCTCAACAGCAACGCAAACAAAGAAACTAAAGAGGACCAGACGGGATTGTTATTGCTTATTTAAAGCATATTAAGAAAAGATAATTTCATAATTGCTTATTTGAAGCGTACCAAGAAAAAATAATTTTAGAAAAAAAATAAAAAGTAATAAAATAATAATATTTTTTTATTATTTGATTCAAAGATGCATAATCTAACATGAGAATTTTTCTTAATATACAAAATCAATCTTTAAAAGACGTAATTTTACATATGCATATAGAGAAATTAATGCTAGTAAAGTGGTGGAAAAATCAACGAGACGAGTAATAAGAAATCAGTAACTACTATAGTGTAGTCTTTTTTCCTCTATTGAAGTAGTACTCATAAATGATATGAAACCTTTCTGGCTTCAGTTTTCTTTCAAAAAATTTTGATGCTAAAAAATTTTCTTTCAATAACGAAATAAAAAATGACACCTTAAATAGAAAACCAATACCTAAAGAGAGATAAGTGGAAGTGTCACATTGATTGGTAAGTGATAAGGGTAGGTAGAGTTAGTATATAAGATTTTACATTGTTTGAAAATGAGAAATTATTAGGACTCTTTTGTATACTTAGAATATCTCAGTATATCTGTAAAGGAAAATTTTGTATACCATACTACCATCTTATTTCCATCCCATTAAGTAAGATGACACATTTATTACCGTTGAATGATCATTTGTTGCATACTTTTTTATCATCTCATGGTAATGAATGTGTCATATCTTACTTAGTAAAATGAAAATAGGATAAGAGTATGGTATACAGCATTATTCATTTGTGAATAGGAGTGAAATGATTTGAATTAAGATGTTTTATTGGGCTTTGGAAAATGAGAGAAAAAAATGTTGAAGAAAAATATTATAAAATTAAAAAATTGTTTGAATATACCTTTTTAATAGTTTTATTTTTTTAATTTAAAAAAGTAGTACTATTTGTTTGTGTTTTGTTTAGAGTTTGTAAAGTTATAATGATTAAGTAATGATTATATAAAAAAGTTGAATATTTGAAATTGAAATTCAAAGTTTTTTTTGTGTTTGAGTGATATTTGGGGAGAAAATATACAAGAATATCAGAGAATATTTGAGAACAATTGTGTTGCCAAAAAGACCATTACTCTTTATGGTTCGAATTATATCATTCACTAATCTTTTTATAGCATGGGCTAATATGTGGCTTGGACTACCCTTTGGGCATTACATTTAGTATTAGAATCTATCCTACCTAGAGAAATGTAGGACTTAAGTCATACAATCTATGACGGACTGGTTCAATAAGGATGTTGGTGATTTAAGCGAGAAGTTGAATAGTTTTGATAACCTAGAAACTAGATGGTTTTAAGGCAGGGGCAGAACTAGATGCATGCTAGCCCCTCAAATTTTAAAAAAAAAAATGTAATATAGTATATAAATAAGTAAAATTTTTCTTAAGCTTTAAAATTTTTACTAAAATTAGCCCCCCCCCACAACAAAATACTTAAGATTTCAAAATTTTTAGTGAAATTATTCTCCAAATCTCAATTTTTACTCTTAACTTTTCACGTTACTTACACTCAAATCTTTTGCGCTGCTTACCAATACACCTTGAAAATGAAAATACTCAAATTGCAAAACTACTCTATGTGATTAGACCTTTCTCCTTTAGTATAGCTGCACCTCTGCTTGATTAGACTTTTTCAGACTTTTAGTACACGCTACATACATTTCTCCTTTAGCATACTAGTGTGGCCCATATGTGAATAGAGGGATTTTTTTTTCATTGAAGAAGTAAGGAGGTGCGATTTTTCAAGATAGAAATAGAGGTAGAGAAAAAAGATTACCTTGGTAGTTGGTTTCAAAGGAAGAGTGTGTATTGTGTGTGGGTCGTGGCTTTTACGGAGATAGAGAGATGAATCACTTGAGGTTAGCTTTCAAAGATAAAGAGAGTTTTTTTCAATAGTCCAGGACCCATGTGGCAGGTAGGCTCTGGCCCTCTATGTACTAATAAGTTCTTTATTTTTTATTTTTTAATATTTTTGTGTTGATGTATTATGCAATGATGTTGCCGTTGGATTTGGTGAATTGCTTCCTTTTTTTTCTTTTTTTTTTTTGTTTTTGGTCATTTGGATTTGGTGAATTGTTTCCGTTGGATATGTTATTGTCATTTGCTTCTAGTTTTTTTGTTCACTTAGTAATAAATACAAACTATACAAAAAAATCTAACAACTCTATATCATTACTTATTAGGTACTTCTCAAGTTTATTTTTTATCTATAAATTTTTCTTAAATTATAGAAAAATATGAGTAATCCAAGAATAATTGATTTTTTTTAAAAAAAGAAAGACGTGGACAATTCAGAGAGTAATATACATTTAGAGAGCTCGGTAACAACGAACGTGATACTTCTACCACTGACGAGCGTCCCTCTAAAACTTTAAGAATCTAACCTGAAGAGATGTATGCTACATCTTTGGAACGTGATCCAGGATTACATCCACAAATGTGAAAATTTCCTTCTAATCTACAAGATGAGATCCGATGTGCCTATCTTAAAGTTGGTCTATATCAACCTAAACTTTCAGAATATCCATTTTCAGGAATAGGCAATCAACGTCGTCGATTTCAATTTTCGTGGTTTCAAAGATATTTAAATTGGTTGGAGTACTTGCCATCGAATAATGCTATATTTTGTCTTCCATGCTACACTTTTGCTAAGAAATCAACAGGCCATCTAGGATCAGAAGCATTTAACAATAAAGGTATTAACAATTGAAAAAAAGTGAATGATAGAATGAATTGTCCTTTAATAGGATATGTGGGGAGAGATCCAAATTCACCACATAAAAATGCTGTAAAATGTTGTAAGGGTCTAATGAATCAGTCGAGACATATTGACAAGTTAGTTGAAAAAAAAAGTATCACAAGAGATGGATAATAATCGGTTGCGGCTCAAAACTTCGATAGAAAGTGTTCGATGGCTTACATTCCAAGCTTGTGCCTTTAGAGGTCATGATGAAATCTCTAACTCAAAAAATCAATGTAACTTCATTGAACTGATAAAACTTTTGGCAAGTTATAATAATCAAGTTAATGGAGTTGTCATGGAAAATTCTCTACAGAATGCCAAATATACATCACCCAAAATTCAAAAGGAAATTTTGTATATATTTGTAAATAAAGTACGAAATGTGATTTGCAAAGAAATCGGAGACACCAAATTTTGTATTCTTGTTGACGAAACTCAAGATGAGTCTAAAAGAGAACAAATGGCTATCATTTTGATGTTTGTTGATAAAGATGGTTTTATTAGAGAGCAATTTTTTCATATTGTGAATGTCAAAGATACTATAGCACTAACTCTAAAAAATGAGATGTGTTTTTCTTTCTCGTTGCGACCTTCAAATTGAGAATATTCGAGGTCAAGGATATGATGGAGAAAGTAATATGCGCAGTGAATGGAATGGATTACAAGCTTTATTTCTTAAATATTGTCCCTATGCATATAATGTGCATTGCTGGACTCATAAACTACAATTAGCTTTAGTTGCAGCCTCTAGAGAAGCCAAACATGTTCATCAGTTCTTTGTCCATTTGAAATCCATTATCAATATTGTTGTTAGTTCTTCTAAACGTCATGATGAATTACGATCTGCTCAAGCTGCTAAAATTGAAAGTTTGATCGCTTTCAATGAGATTGAGACTGGAAAATGAGCAAATCAAATTGGTACGCTATAATGAGCTGGAGATATTAGATTGGGATCTCATTTTCAATCTGTTTGTAGCTTGACGAGGATGTTCAGTGCTACTTGCTCAGTTATCAATACTATCTCAAATGAGGGATCAAACTATTCTCAACGTGGTGATGCTGAAGCAGCTTACATGGTATTAACATCTTTTGAATTTATTCTAATATTACATACGATGAAAAAAATCATGGGAATCACTAATGTACTTTGCCAATCTTAGCAACAAAATTTCCAAAATATTGTGAATGCCATGAGCCTAGTTTCAACCACAAAATTGCTCATTCAAAATCTAAGAGATGATGGGTGGGAGTCTTTGCTTACTGATATTAAATCATTTTGTGAAAAACACCAAATTGATATTCTTGATATGAATGACCAATATACTAGAGCTCACGACAAGTCAATGGAGCATCATTTTAGGATTGATCTATTTATTGCTACAATAGACTTCAAGTTACAAGAGTTGAATAATAGATTTAACGACCATATAATGGAACTTCTGATTCTAAGTGTTGCTTTAAATCCTAAAGGTGCATGCAAATCATTTAAAATTGATGATATATGTAAATTGGTTGAGAAGTTTTATCCACAAGATTTTACTGAGCAAGAAAAATTCCTTTTGAGAATTCAATTGTAGCATTATGAGCTTGATGTGCCAATGCATTTAGATTTTCAAGATATGTCTACATTATCTAAACTATGCAAAGGACTAGCAATTTCAGAAAAGTCGAAAATTTATTATTTGATTGACAGGTAAATTCGTCTAGTATTAACTCTTCATGTTTCTACTGCTACTACTGAGTGAGCATTTTCTACCATGAAACTTATAAAGACTAGATTGCGTACTCAAATGGAAGATGAGTTTCTTGCAGATCATTTGCTAGTTTATATTGAAAAAAGAAATTGCCAAGAATTTTACTTCAGAAATAATAATGGATGAATTTTATTCTATGAAAGATCGTTTTTGAGCTTAATTTGAAAGAGAAATCCTAAGTTAATATTTCATTTTCTTTTCTTTTCTTTTTGTAATGATCTCTAGCAAACTATGGAAATCCTAAGAAAAATGATCTTATAAGATGATTTATAGACATGTATTTTTTGTATACAATTTTATGACGTATGATTATTGTTTTTTATATAGTCAGGAGTAAAAAATACATTTACTTATACTCACACATACCACACACTTTGTCAATCGCCCCCCCAAACACTAAATCTTAGTTTCGCTCCTGTTTTAAGGTAAAATCGAATTAAGAAAATAAAAAGTTATAAATGATAGAAAGTGCAAGAGATAGCTAATGAAATGGTAATAAAGGATAAAAGTTAATGGAAAATGCAAGAGAATGGAAGGGAAACTATAAAAGAGACATCTAATGAAATGGTGATAAAGGATAGACATTGGCGAAGAGTGCAAAAGAATCAAAAGACAGGGGAATGCAAGAGTCGGAAAATAAAGTAGTCATAAAGAATAGAAGTGTAAATAATATATTTGTATTATAATTAAAGAATAATTAAAAATTATAATTATAATATATAAATGCTGACGTGGCACAATATTTTATAAACAAAAAACTTCAACTTTTATATAGTGTAATAGATAATAGATGTAGTTGTTGTAAATGTATGCATGAACTTTGTGAATGACCATTCAAATTCCAATTTTTAAAATTCTATCCCATTCATATATCAACTATTGAGATTCCTAAATTCATGAATGTATCTTATTAATCCATGTATCACCCTTTCATATTCCTTATCCCCTTATGCCTATAAAAGGGTGCCTTGAAGATCATTTATACAATATAGAAGTAAATGATATTAAGCTCCTGAAGAGCTAAGTTTATATAACAATATTTCTATTCTCTTGCTACTTCTATTTAATTTCACAAAAAGTTATCAGCACGAGACTCTAATCAATCATTGTGTTCTTTTAATCGTTGGCAAAATATTTGCGTAACATTATCTGAACCATTGTAATTTTCTCTTTAATAAATATTGATATCTACTTATTGAGATATAAGTCATTCTATAAAATCTTGATATGATCTATGTGATATTATATAAAGTGATGTTATCATATCAATGAAATGAATATTCTTGTCTTCTATATGTTAGTTCGATTTTAAATATTTTTCTCTTTCTATACTTAGATATTTGTTATAGATCATGTCAAATATTACAAAACTTAAATTTATTGCCCTCGATATTTATAACAACAATTATTTATCATAGATCCTTGATACTTATATTTATCTTGATAAATGAACCTTGGAAATACTATTAAGGAATGAAATGTAGCATTCCTAAAAGATTGCTCTAAAGCAATAATCTTATTGAAAATTGAGTGCCTTACAATAAAAGATCCAATTATTGTATGAGATAGTTTAAGTAATACGTGTACCAGAAACCCACGATCTTCCCATAATCTCGTTAGAATTTTATGCTCTTGAAATTGCAAGATTATTAGTGAATACAACTATGCACTTTTAAAAAAATAAGTTCATAATTGAAATTGTGTAGAGAAAAAATCACTAATAAGAATATGTTTGAAATAAATCATATAACATATTTGTGCATTGAATGTGCTCCTGCAGTAACAATATCAAGTGTGAAAGTTTACTAAGTATTCTGAACTAATATTTTGTTTACTAGTGGCTGAACAAAAAGTAAACAAAATGAGTTGTTAATGAAAAATCATCAGTCTTGTCCAACTGGTTCTACTCCATTATCTAAAGCAAATGAAATATCATTTCATCATAAAAAAAGGAAACCGTGGTCATGGACATAGATATGGTAGAAAAAAAACTGTCAAAATCAAGGAGAACGTACTAAAAATGCTTCAAAGAGAAATGCTATATACCACTAGAAGTCGAACCACATTGAGATAAAGCAAGATAAAAACGAAGGCTTGCATAATAAGTCAATAAAGAAATATGTAGATAAATGTCACAAGTGTAGTATAAAAGGAGATTGATTGACGTATATGTCCCAGAATAAGTCACGTACCTGTCGTATGTCCAAACATTGGTTGACTTATATCAAGCATCTATAAAAAGGAAAATTGATCGAAATGAATTTTGCCGACCACAATGATCCAAAATATCATCTAACTTATTTTGATAATCCAAATAGGATTGACCTAACTCATCTCGATATTTTTGATTTCTTTGTAGATCTAAATGGAGATAATGATATTTTGATTAGTGATGCATTTGGCCATAACAATTAATTTTCCTTCTTTATTATAATCACATTATGTTTGAGTCATTATCTTTTAATACATCTTATTAAAAAAATTATATTAATAAATGTTTATACATATTTTTGTTTATAATGAGATATGAATTCTATTAATACATTGACCAATTCTAAAACAGTCGTACAACATACAATTCTTACGCATAAAAAATATTTTCAATATTTAACGGTAAATAGAGCCAATGTCAATACAATTTATGGGTCATCAAATCTAAATAAAAGCTCTGGAAGGGACAATATCATGTTACCATAATGGAAATATATATATATATATATATTGTATTGACGATGCTATGTATTCTTAAAAATTTAGAAGAAATTTAATCAATTTAAAGATATTATTCTTAATGGCCATTATGTTGAAACCACCAATGAAGGAAGTGATAAATATCTTTACGTTACAACAATAAATTTGAGCCAGAAGATCATATTAGAAAAACTGACAACTTTCAATTTTAGGTTATATTATACAATAATAAAAACAATTGAATCACATGTCGCATTGCACCAAAAGTGCTCTGATCCAAAAATCTTTATGTTTTAGCATGATCGTCTTGGTCATCTATAATCAATCATGATGCGTTGAATAATTGAGAATTTATATGGACATTTCTTAAAGAACTAATAGATTCTTTTACCAAATGATTATTTGTGTAGCACATTCTAAAAGAAAGTTAATTATCAAACCATCTCATTTTAAGTAATTAATTTTCATCATTTTTCACAAAGAATTCATGGAAATATATGTGAAACTATACATCCACCATATGGCGCATTTATATATTTTATGGTTTTAATAGATGCGTCAACTAGATGGTCACATGTTTTTTGACTCTCTACTCGAAATATTGCATTGTACAAGTTATTATATTACGAGCTCAATTTCTTGATTATCCAATTTGTTTCGTTCAATTGGGTAATATAGGAGAATTTACATCTAAAAATTTTGATGATTATTGTATGTCAGTTGAAATTAATGTTGAACTTTATGTTGCCCATATACTCATAATGGTATAGCTGAGTCATTAGTCATTTAACGTTTGCAAGTAATTGATCGACCATTACTATTGTAAACAAAGTTACTTGTCTATGCTTGGAGATATGTAATTTTGCATGTTGCATCATTGGTTCAAATAAGACCAACCGGCTATAATAACTATTCTTCATTGCAACTTATATTTGGTCAACCACCAAATATTTTTCATTTTTTATTTTAGTTGTGCTGTGTATGTTCTAATTGCGTATTCGCAATGCATTAAGATAGGTTCTCAACATAGACTTCCCTCCATCTTCAAATACATTGAACCTTTAACTGGAAATATTTTTAAGGCTCATTTTAAAGATTATCATTTTAATAAAATAGTATTCTCACCATTAGGGGGAGAAAAGGTGTTAGAAGCACAAAAGCAAATAACATGAAACACTTTGATGCTATTCATCTTGATCATTGTACAAATTAATGTGAACTGAAAGTTCAAATGACTAATTATTTACAAACTATTGCAAATCAATTACCGGATGATTTTATTGGCAATACGAAAATAGTGAACTCTCAGATTCCGGCTACTATTATTCCAACTAAAATCAATGTCTATGTAGGACAATCACGATGCATCCAAAATTTTTGTACAAAATTCTCCTAAAATAGACTTAAAGTGGAATCTCTTGAAGAGTTATATCTTGAAGAGTTGTTCCCTAAAGAGGAAAAGGTACTTGAAAATAACAAGATCTCGATATATTATATAAATACAGGATAATTATTTAATAGAAATAAAATCTTTGTCGACAACATATTTTTATTTGTTGCTCTAGACATCAACAAAAGTGATAATGAAATTGAACCAAAAACCATCAAAGAATGTAGACATAGAAATAATTGGTTAGAGTGAAAAAAAAAATGTAATTCATGTAGAATTCACTAGTAAAATGAGATATATTTGGACCTATAGTCCAAGCACTTAAAGGTATGATGCCTGTTAGATATAAGTAGGTATTTGAACATAAACGTAATGAGAAAAATGAAATCATAAGATACAAAGTACAACTTGTTGCACAAGGTTTCTCATATAAACCTGGTATTGATTATGATAAAAACATATTCTCTTATAGTGGATGCAATTACATTCAAATTGTTTTTCAGCTTGGTAATCACAAAAAGTTTGTATATGCATTTAATGGGTATTGTTACAATATGTTTATATAGATCATTGGATAATGATATTTAGATGAAAATCCCTAAAAGATATAAAATGCCTGAAACATGTAATTCAAATTCTTGAAGAATTTATTTTATCAAACTACAAAGATCTTTATATAAATTAAAACATTTCGAATGCATGTGTACAATCGTTTCAATGAATATTTAATAAAAGATTGATTTGAAAATAATCCAATTTGCTCGTATGTTTTCATTCAAAAGTCAAATTCTGGATTCGCTATTGTTTCGATATATGTAGATTGTTTAAATCTTGTTGGAGCTCCAGAAGAGCTCATAAAAGCCTCGAATTATTTAAAAAAACAAGTTTGAAATGAAAGACTTTGGCTTTTCAAATGGAGTTCTTGTCCATCAATCAACATATATAAAAAAAAGTCTTGAATCACTTTTATATAGATAAAGCTAATCTTTAAGTATTCTAATGATTGTTCAATTACAGATGTGAAAAAAGACTCATTTCACCCTCAAGAAGATGGCAACGAAATTCTTGGTCCTAAATGTAATACCCCAATTGAAGGCTCAAGCCACACGGCCTATAATCCAAAAGAACTAGTCAATGATACAATTTGAGCCATATTAGAACATTATATAGAGAAAGAACTTTTTATTCTCGAACAATGTAGGATTCCATACACCACATATACTTATCACTTATCATAATAGTGTATCACACTAAAGCATCATACCTAAGTCCAATTGGTGCTTTGATATATCTTGCAAATTACACACGACCAAATATTGTACTTTTAGTTAATTTACCAGCAAGTTACAGCTCTACACCAACTTGAAAGTATTTGAATAGGGCCAAACATATTCTACACTACCTTCATGGAACAGTTAACATGGAATTGTTCTATTCAAAAGAATCGAATCATCAATTAATTAGTTATATGGATTTGGGTTACCTTTTCAATCTGCATAAAGGAAGATCTCAAACAAGATACTTATTCACTTGTGGTGGTACTACTATTTCATGGGAATCTGTCAAGCAAACATTAGTTGCTATTTCTTCCAATTACTCAAAGATTATTATAATTCATGAAGCACCATGAATGCATTTGATTAAGATCAATAATTCAATACATTAAAAAAAAAATTTGTGGTCCACCCACAATCAAAGATAGTCCAACAATATTATATAAAGATAATATTATTTGTATCACACAAATCATGGCAGGTTATATCAAATGTGATAGAACCAAGTATATCTCACTAAAGTTCTTTTATAGACATAAGCTCCAGAAGAGCAGTGATATTGATGTCAGATAAATACGATCATGTGATAATTTAACGAATCTATTCACTAAAGCATTACCAACATTAAAAAGTTGGAGTACAACATTAGAATGTGTCAATTCAAGGATATTTTATCGTAAACGATTGGAGCTCTATATAATTTTGAGGGAGAGAAAATAATCAAATAAATTGTACTCTTTTTCTTGCACTAAAGGTTTTTTTTCCATTGGATTTTCCTTTACAAAATTTTAACAAGGCAATCCTACAACATTTCTAAGGTACAAAAGAAAATTGTATTATTTTTCCTTTGCCCTTGGTTTTTTCTCATCGGGTATTTTCTTAGCAAGATTTTAATAAGGCATATTTCTTATGTATGGTCATCCAAGGGGTAGTGCCGTAAATGTCTACATGAACTTGGTGAATAACTAATTAGATTCCACCATTTAGAATTCTAACCCATTCATGTATCAACTATTGGATGCCTAAATTCTTGAATGTGTCACCATTTCATATTTGCCTTATCCCCTTATGCCTATAAAATGGTATCTTGAGAATCATTTGTACAACATAAGAAATTAGAAGTGAATGATATTAAGCTCATGAAGAGCTAAGTTTATATTACAACATTTGTATTCTCTTACTGCTCTTTAATTTCACAACTGTTAATTTTTTCAATAACAACTACACAATTGCTTTTAGCTTTAAGAAGTTTGTGTTCTATCTTATGGCCATTAGTTTCTCTTTTTTTTTTTCTTTTTTTTAAAGCATTTTATTAATATGAAAGGATCAAGACACATAAGAAACGAGTGGAGTTCCCTGATAAACAACAAATACAGTGCCAAAAAGGAAATAAAAGGATTTATGGAACCAATAAACTAATCTCCACCCATTCACTACGAAGTGAGAATCATCTTAAATGATTTTTTACAGTCCGTATAACAAACTGTGGTGCTATTGTTGCAAATGATGGTTGTGTGCTGCATCTTGTTGTTTTAAGTTGTAGCCAAACGAGGTGGGATGCGACAGGTCGTGCATGCGGGCTAAGCTGGGTGTGATTTCTAGAGAGCTTTCATTCTCAAACATGAAATATGTGCAATGTAAAAATACTTCAACATTGTCAATAACACGATCTCAAAAAATCATCTCCCAGATAATATTTTTTTAAAAACATAAAGACATTAAGAAGCACCACCCCTTATGGCTGCCACATCAAGATGGCCAGTTTCGTTTTTCTTAACCATTTATTACATCTTCCATAAAAATTCTACTAAAACGCTTTTACAAAACACATTCAAAACCTCTTCTCGAAAGTTTTCACCACCATTGATGAACATTTCTCTAACCAACATCCAAACATCCCATGTTAGTATGGTAACCAGGGGAAAAAAACATTAAATACAACCTTACAACCTTATAGACACAAGACATTATCCTAAAAATGTCCAACAGCATAATTTAGTCAACAGCACTAATAGAACAGTGCCACGTTTCCTTCCATCAACAGTCAACAAGGAACATAAACACATAGGGGCTATTCATATAGATCTAAAAAACTAGCCAAGCATATTAGATTTGAGTAAAAGCTACAGTACTCCGAATTTTTAGAACAACTCACCCTCAAACATCCTTCAAAAAGGAATTTTATTTAGCCATGATCTAGCGTTATACCCAAGCTTTAATTGCTAGACTGGCGCAGCTCTGGTCTAACAAAGTCTGCATCTGGGGGCACCGAAATGTCAACTGTAGGTCTCAGTTGAGCGCATACTTCAATCGCTCCGTGCACAGGATCTGATAGGAAATTGCTGATGAGATCCCGGTTTATGAGTGCACCGTTGTCCACTGCAACCAAGGCCTGCTGAGTGATGATGTAATCAAAACGTGGAGCCCATTTCCTTGATCCCAATCGTGCTGTTGTTGAACAATTATCAACCATGAAAGAAACTCCACGAGCATGCATAAAGGGATTCAAGGAATCAACCGACTCAATCACACTTTCATTAATGATCTCAGAGTATGAGTGCCCTTTCTTCCTCAGTATCTCAATCTGGAGTTTTTAAAAATAATATTCGAAAGAAATATGTTAGATAGCATGCAGAAAAGATTTTGTTCTTAGTCAAGAAAGCTTCAAAACTCAAACATTGACAGGGTAATCAGATCCTATAGACATATACATGCAAATGAAACATTTTTTTTTTTTGACAAGTATAGATGCAACTGAACTTCACGGTAGCTTCTCCTTAATTAAGGAGTTTCACACCTGCGCCATCATTAATGCCACATAAACACCAGCAGTGAAAGGATTTAATGGGCCAAGGTCTCCTGCTGGCCGAGCTAATCGGACACTTTCACCAACTTTCCACATCCGAGTCTGATCAATTTTACCCATTGGGAAAGCTGGTAGACCATCTTTTTCCTGTAAAATAAGGCATAAACAGGATTACTAAATATAACAACAATGTTATCCAAGTTAAATTTAATGATAGAAAGAGCTGAGACAATCGTAAATGTTATATATATAAATATATATATATATATATTATATATGTTGAGACAACCATAAAGTTTTAAAAGTAATAAAATAACAAATTCTCGGGTGGTACCACATTGAGATCACATATTAACTTCCCATCATAAATATATGAGAAAACAACTTTCCATAAATATAAGAGAAAGCATACATAAAAGCGACGCCCAGCCAACACAACACTGCGGATCTCACTACCACTGGCCACATCTTCATAGCATTCATACAGGATGTCCATGCAGGGATAAAATGATGCACTATACGCGGACTCAAATTCCCCTTTGCCCTCTTCAGACAAGGAGTTGTATACAGCCAACATACCCTTTAAGGAAGAAAACATCAAACCATTATCAATAAAGATACTCCCACATAATACATATAAACACAGATGCAAAAGAAAAAGATAGAATTTTGCAATTTCTGCCCTAGAATCCAACCTTGGTTGAGATGGTCCTTGATATTATTCCTGTGATGCACTCAACAGTGTTCTTGTAAGCCAGATCTTCACTCATTCCATTTTCTGTATACCTTCTAAATAAGGACTCCACAATTCCATGGACGGCACCAAGCAAAATGCCTATAGCTCACAAGAGCTAAAAGTTAAGGATCAAGTATTAAAGGAAAATGATGTAACACCATAGGAAGCTACACTCACCACGCTCCCCAAAGATGTCACTCTTATATTCCTGCTCTAGTGTAGTGGCAAATGTGAAAGGAGAACCAAGAGCAACTGACCATCCTAGGGCAACATCTGTGGCTCTACCATCAATGTCCTGCAGAGACTCTGAATAATCAGTTAAGATGAACGAGAGAGAAAGAGATAGACACAGAGGCAGAGATAGATAGGCCACCTGGTGAACTGCAAAACTTGAATTAATGCCTGCACCATTTATCTCTTTGCCTTGGACATAAAGTCTCCTTACAGAAGGACCCATTCCCTTAGGGCACACAGCAATGACACTAATTTCCTTGGGGAAATCAAGTCCCATTGACTGCAAATGGCCTAGAAGAAAACCATGTGAAAGCCCAAGAATGCTGTTTGGCTTCATGTGGGAGAATACTTTCTCATAATTATCAGCCTAAAAATTTTGTAAAATTAAATCCATTTAAGTGAAAAATCTTAATATTGGGAACAAAATAGAGCAGCATCAAGGGAAAAAAATGCCTAAATTAAAGATAAATTCAACTCGTTTAACAACCTTTCGACTAGTGACAGGTGATAAAAAAAAAATCACAAAACTCAAGAGTGAATATATCAACACAGCAACTTCAAACCAACACAAAATCGTGTCACAACAATAATAGCCAAAAAATGGATAGAGAGATAAGGTGCAAATATGCAGACATTTAATATAGCTAAGCATTTGGACCAAGGTCATCACACGCAATCATGCAGAAATTCTGAGATACGAAATCAACATGAAATTTCAACCATCAAGTTTCTTCTTCTTCTTCTTCTCCTCCTTCTTCTTCTTTTGTCAGGCCTTGGGTTTGCTCCCCAATGGTCACTAGTTCAAGTCCCCTCAGGGCCACTGGACTTATCAGAAAATGTCCAACAAGGTTGAATTGAATGCTTGACGTCACAGACATTAAGGAAAATGCAACTTTTGTAAGGCCCCGTTTGGTTTCAAATTTGGTCTCAACCCAACTCATCCCATTCATCTTATCTCATCTCAGCATCCAAACACCATTCAAACATAAACACTTTCCAATTTCAAATTTTCCAACTTTTCAACTTTTTCATCTAATCATTACAACTTTCCCACACTTTCAAACAAAACACAATAAACAATTAAACTTTTTCAAATCTCAAAACAAAAATAATATTAAAAAATTATATTCTAACAATATTTTAACTTTATAATATTTTTATTTAACTTTTTCTCTCATTTTCCAAAACCCCATAAAACATCTAAACTCAAACTATTTACCTACTATCCACAAACTCTCTCACTACTATTCACAGATTTTTTATCTCATCTGTATAACCAAACGAAGCCTTACTTTCAAGCATGTATTGCAGCAGGAATAAAATGTCTCGTGTTCTTTCTTATCCATTTTTCTTTCTACATCTGATTTTTTATGCAGAAGCAGTACAACATTTTACACCTCACACAAGGGGAGAAGGAGAATAAAAGGTTTAAACCAATAGTCAGGAATATAAAATTCAATTGTACAATCAACTGGCCTGTGCAGAATCAGAAATCAGCAGCAACACAAGATCACTTCCTGAGACAGTTTCCCACATATCACCTAGAGTGCCATTCTCTTCAGTAAAGCCAGCTGCACGAGCTTCAGCAAAAGAGTGGGAGCCCTTCCTCAGCCCAATCTGTATTAATAGATTAAAAAAATAATTCTTGGAGAGATACAATAAATCTCGTATGAACCATCAATTAATTAGAAGAAAACACAATTCAACTGAAAAATAAGATAGGAAAAACCACAAACGAACAAAATCCATTAGAACTTATGAAAAAAATAAGACTCACCTTGACCACAATATCAGATTTTCCTTCAGCGAGAGAATCCCTCAAATTCTGAGCTTGTGCAGGGCCCTAAACAGAAGAAAGAGAGATTACCATACTGAAACAGAGGAGAGATGTCCAAACTTCCATTTGACAAGAAATTAAGGGCAAAAAAGTTATAATTTTTGGGGAGAAAACACATTATACAAGCATAAGAAACAGTTAATGGCCTTTGGGCCAAATGGCACCAGCAGTCTCCATAAATATGGGATGCTGGAGGAGCAAAGAGGTAAGATTCATATGGGTACGTGAGTTGATTTACATACTTTTTTTTTTCCTTTGAAAGTGCATAAGAAAAAAAAAAAAGCATAAGAAAGAGAGACACTGTATAGAACAGCTAGCATGTGGTAACTTTAGTAGAAAAAAGTAACTAACTTATATCCGTTAATCAAGTGTAGAAAAAAAAAAGTAATTTGTAACCAAGTACATTTTTATAAGTAAATGAATTTATTAGAGACCAAGAGGGAACAACCCAGATACATAAAAAGTATTCAGAAAAAAGCAACCAACTTAGGTAACGTCAATCATATACTGCAAATTATTGCTAAATTATCTTCTAAAAAACCTGGAGTAAGAAATAGCACCACCGACTAATTGGGAAAGATTTATTAGTTCCCAATTCACCAACAACTTAAATCTCTATATATAACTAAGATTCATACAACTCGTACAAACAAAGTTATAATTCAGATAACAATCTTTTCAAAACTTAAAGGACACGTTCTTGGCACAAAATTCACATACCTCTGCGAAATAGCAGCCATGAATACAAAAAACAACGATTCAATTAAACCCACTGAAGTAGTTATTTAATTAACCAAGAGATAATATTGAGAGTAATTGAGTATACCTGTGAACCCCAGCCAATAACACCAATCTGCTTAATCCCCTTGAACGCATCCACCAGCAGAGGGAACAAATTTCTCCCTCCTCTCACAATATACTGCATTAACAATTATATAACACTGATGCTTATAAAAAAAAACAATTATATAAACTATAAAATATCATTCATAATATACAATAGAAATACCCATATATTCATGCACAAGCAAACTTATGAATAAACACATGTATATGCTTCCGAAAAGAATCGATCTTCTTTGTAATTGTACTTTATTTTCCTCGTGCTCTATGTATACATCCAACGTACCAAAAATTTTATCAAGTCAAGAAAATTTTCCCACAAAAAAAAACCCAACCTTTCTTTTTGGTTCCCGAGAAAGTGCCAGTGAAAATTAAATGAAGATTAACGCAAATCATCAAGAAATGCCGACATTTGATCGAGTAGGTAATAAAAAAATCAGCAATAATTTTCCACACTTCCCCTCATACATTTCCAGAGACTACGCGAGAGAAAGAGAGAGATAGAGAGAGAGAAATCGCATACTTCGTCGTGGCCAGCGAGGTTGACATTCTCCTTCTTAAAGACCTTGGTCTCGAAATCGAGCAAAGTCAGGGGCTTGATCGCCGGCACCGAAACCATTTTGGCGCCGAGAGCGGATCCACCGACAAAACCAGGAGTAGTAGCTCTGAGAGCCTTCAGGCCCTTCGAAAACGACGTCGCGAAACTAAGACTGAAGGGCTTAGAGACGGGTTTTGGGGTTTTACAGATCGACGAAGACGAAGACGACGACCGCACAGAAAGGGTAGAAGAGAATGAGGAGGTAGCTGCCGCCGCCATAAAACACTGAGCAAAGCATAGAGTGATAGATACTCTTAAAAACTGCTAGGGTGGCCTCCACCCAAAATTCTTTTTTTTTTTTTAAATCACAAATTTTTAATATTTTTAAAAATTATCAAAATAAATACCTCGATATTAATGGTCTTTTCTTTTTTTCTTTTTTCTTTTTATTAAAAGATAAAAGATTAAAGACCTTCATAGATTTCTGACCATTACAATAAGTTATAATAAGTGCACAAATACTAGGAATAGCAACATCAACATTTGTCCTTCTTGTAATATCATAAATTAAATCTTACTATTTAAATAATGTGAATGGTATAATCTATACACTGACTTGATAATAAAATAACACTTTTCATAATAATATTTTCAAAATAAAATATTAAAACACAGCATTAAAATTGATGATAAGAAAAAAAAAATTTACCTATAAACAAATCTATAAACGTAAACTCATAAATTAACGTGGTTTGATATAGTACGTTAGATTGTAAAACTACTTTTTATAAAATAGATTTAACATATCATATGAAGTAATGTAAATTTATAAGTTTATTTTTGTTAAATCTCTTTTATGTATTTCTCAATAAAAAAAAAAAATATTGTGCTGTTAAGACCACTGTATATGGCATATGGCCATTTCTTACCTGCACAAGAACTCCATAAAAAGTTCTTTAACAAAATAAGTAACAGAAAGAAACAAAAAATCACGATGATTGGAAAAGAAAGAACATGGCATTCTTCAATTTCATTAAGGGGATGTTTGGATTGAGAAACTATCTTATATCATCTCGTTTTATCATATTTCATCATTATAATTTTTTTTAAATTTTCACACAAAATATGATAAATAATATAACTTTTTCAAGTCTCAAAACAATAATAATATTAAAAAATAATATTTTATTTAACTTTCAACTTTCATCTAAAGCTATCTCATCTCATTTCACTATCCGAAAACCTCTAATAAAACACGAAAAAAATACATGATGAGCATATGGCAAAGATAAAACATAGAAGTAGTACTCTGACAACATGATATTAACCCACATCCTAACACAACTTCAGTAGATCAGTACAAATCTATATTAATTTATCCAACATCCAATTAAAGACTTAGAGATTTTGCTTAGCAACCAGATCAGCCTGACGTTGTAGAACACTAAAATGGAGTATTGAATCAGCGGGATTCCAGTAAAGTCCAATGACATCCCCTTTCTTCAAGTTCCTCTTGTTCACAAAATCTTTGTGCGTCTTCATCAAAACATTACTCGTAGAGCTTTTTCACTTCTTGAGAACCAACTCATTTGTGGATTGAGAACTGTGATTCCAAACGTTATCGCGCATGCCTTCACTCTCAACTTATCTAATGATAGTATAAAAATAAAGTCCCAACAGGAGCCACCAGGAGGAAGAGTAGCATTTTCCCAGGCTATCACACCCTATGTCGTAGTATATATCTTAAATAATTTACTCTTGCCAACTCCTTGGATATAAAGAACAAAAACATAATCGTTAAAGAGTAATGCTAGCTAATCGAAAAGACAATGATTTTTCAAAGATGGAGAAATGGAAGAAACCTTAACAGAATGGAAGAAAGGAACGAGGGAGAAATGAAGAGAAAATACTGCGGGAGGAAAAAAGGAGAAATACTTTCGGGAGAGGAAGAATTGAGGGAGAGAGAAAGCATTTTTTATTCACTTTGGTCTAGGTACAGTAAAAACAAATATGACCTCCAACCCCAAATTACTGTAGCTAAAAGTCATATTCTTTTGAAGTTGCATAATCTAATGTAGACTATTTTTGGGCTCTATTAGCGAAATTCTTCATTGGATTTGTTTCTTCATAATCCAATGAGAGTGCTCTTAGAATTTCAAATGTAGTCTTTTGTAAAAATGTGGTTCCCGTTAAGAAAAAGTAAATTTTTTTAACTTTTCCATTAGATGGTCCACTTTTTTTTATAAAGGGCTTGAGTGAGGTTTGTGCATTTGAGACTTATATATATTATTTCTTAATGCCAAATACCATTAGATGATGCAAATAGACCTCTTAAGAAAGATGGACAATATGTAAGGCCTAGACCAGATTTTTTTATTTTTTTTTTCTCTCTTTAGAAGACTCTTAGAAACGACGCCGGTTGTAATTTTTCTTTCTTTCTTTCCCTTTCGGTTCTTTCTTCCTCCCCTCACTCCCGACTCTTTCTCCCCCACACCCAAAACTTTTCTCCCAATCCCATCCCCTTACTTTCCGACAATTTATTTTTTGTATCTACCTCACTTTCAAAATTCCCTCAACAAATTTCATCTCTCTCTCTCTCTCTCTCTGATCTTTAGTTTTTGCTTGTTTTGTATTTCGCTCTCATCAGACCCTCTCCCTCTATCGCGTCGTCCTTTTTTCATGGTAATTTTGGGTGTTGCAAGTGGTGATAGATTTTTAGTTTTGGTGTTGCCGAGACCCTCACGTTGGTAAGCCTTTATCTCTCTTCTTTCTCTTATGATAAATTCCATGCTTTTTTCACTATAAACTCTATTGAATAAATTTTCTTACAGTTTGTGTTGTAGCAAACCTCTATTTTCACTGGGTTTTCCCTCACCAACAAGAAGTACAAACCGTCCTTTTAAGTGTAGTAGTGATTCCTTAAGTCGTTCGTGTTAACTTTCGCCACGACACTCTTAGGTAAATTTTCTCTCCTGGTTACACTTTTCTTTGATAAGTTCATCATGTGACTCTTGCAAGGAGGAAACTTAGCAATGGTACTATTTGTTGGTGCATAGGACGGTGACTTCATATCTGGGTAGTGTTATCTCGCTCTCTTATTCCCTTGGAAGAGTGTGGAGTTTTGTGACAACGTATAATACGATGGAGTTAGGATTTTTTATTTGACTTTTTTATTATAAGAGTTGTCTCATTTGATCACATGATCATGAAGATGAAGTAGTGGACTTCCCAACAACCACTTCAAAGACAATGCAGTCACCATGCCTTTAATCATGGAACTACAATCCCACTTTTGGATTGTATAAAAATCACCACTTTGTTTAGCTCTCCCTTGGCGAGGGAAGGTCAAAAACATTTATTTATTTCTAGTGTCAATTTCTTTTTCTTTTTTCTATAGTGCTGCACTAGTTAAGAAATTGTATTTTTTAGGGTCCACCCCTTATTCATTTATTTATATATCTTTTAATTGTAATATATAGAACTTGTTTAAAAAAAATTGTTAATTGGGAGCAAAATATATTGTACAAATAATTGGGTCCACCTATCTGAATGTTATCAGACTACTCTGTTAATTGGTATTGATATAATTTAGATATGGTTTTAGAAAAAAATAATAATTATTATTTTATAAGTTTTTATTACTAACTACATATATAGTTGAAAAAAATAGCTTCATTTTATCAAACTACAAGAAATCTGGCTAGTTCAACAAATTTCAAATATTATAGAGAAAAATTTTATTTATATGCAAGCATGGAGTACACATACTGCATATTGCTAGCATGGATGTATTTAGTTTGTAAGAGAAATTTACAAATTTAATTATTACAAATCAAATCGTGTTACATCAATTATGTAAATGATGCATTCTCCACACCATAAAATAGTTCTATTGTAAATATTAATTTTTGTCTTTTTATTTTTACTGATGTAGCAAATTTGTCCATTTTTTAACTCTAAATATTAATTATACATTTTTTAGATATGCCATCACGACATGAAAAATAAGATTGAGGTTGTTAACGTTGTATTTCGTACACCCTTGAGCCAAGTCGCTCAACCGGTCCAGTTTTTCACTCGATCTTGGGTCGGCACACCGATGGCGGCATTGGGCCCGGGCCCTTGATGTACGAGCCCAATGGAGCTAGGCTAGGACGAGGTGGTGCAAGCCCCTAGCTAGTTCGGTGCGGCTATACGGAATCCATGCGTATGGCCATGGTGGTGAACAATGTATGAATGCAGAAAAAATAAAGAGAAGTAGACACACAGATTTACGTGGTTCGACATTAAGCCTACATCCATGGGGTCTAGAGAAGAGAGAATCCATTATATAAGCTTTATTTATAATATCTCGGAGTCTCTTATCCTCACTGTACAACTGATTTATAGATCACTCTACCGATTTGGACTCTGTCACTGGATGCCGAGTTTGGAAGTTGAAGAAGCCATCGTGTGAGCCTCTCAGAAGTCTGGGCAAGCATCCCTCGAAAAGTCCCCTCATAGATCCCAGCAGAAGTCCCCCAATCCCTCGAAGTCCCTAAAGATCCCCCTATAGATCCCAGCAGAAGTTCCCCAATCCCTAGCCACGAAGTCCCAAAAGATCCCCCGGCTCTTTAGTCGTCTGTCTCTCCCCTTTTATCTTTTCATATCCCTTTCTTTATGTCACATCACCTTACTTCTCATGTCTTTTCTCTCATCCCTACCCATAGGCCTGATATTGCTTTCTCTCCTCCCCTTCATTTCCTTCTCCCGTACTCCCTCATTTTTTCCTATTTCATCCTCTAGTGAAGCCCTCTTGGTGGGCTTGGGCCTTAAGGACCCTCATGGGACTAGGACAAAAATCAACCCTAACAGAGGTCACCAATTTTTTAGTGAATTGAATGATAAGTTTCTTACACCGCGATCACAATAATGATCAATTTTGAAATTTTTTGAGAAATCTCTTAATTACAAAGAGATTTCATCATCAAAATAAATTTATAAATTAACATGCACGACTTAATATGGTAGGTTAGATTGTAAAACTATTGGCTGGTTTGGATTTAGAGATGAAAATAGATGGTTTTAGATGAAACGTTAAAGTTGAATAAAATATTAATTATTAGAATATTATTTTTAATATTATTATTGTTTTGAAATTTGAAAAAGTTGAATTGTTTATTATATTTTGTATGAGAATTTAAAAAATTTGTAATGATGAAATGAGATGAGATGTTTTTCGAATCCAAACGGGACAACGCCGTTTGGTTACCCAATTCAAATGAGATGAGATGAGATGTTTTGTTGAAAGTTGAATAAAATATTGTTATAATATAATTTTTTAATATTAGTTTCTTTGAGATTTGAAAAAGTTTCCTTGTTTATTATATTTTGTGTAGGAATTTGAAAAAATTGTAATAATTATATAAGATAAAATGAAATAGTTTGATTTTGTAAAACCAAACCAGCCCTTGTAGATTTAATATATCATGTGAAATCATGTCAGTTTGTAAGTTTATTTTTATAAGATTTATTTGTGACTGTAGTACTATTCAACTTCTTCTTTTTTTTACTGTGGGGATGAATGTAAAATTAAAGAATTTCCAAGAATTTAGAAAAGGAATTTTTCCAAATAAAACAGGCTCCATAATTGGATTCGAAAGTGCCCGAAAATATACCTATATTTTTTCTCATCTAGAGCATCGAAGGAACCAAAAAAATTAAAGATGGTTATAACCCAGCACCATGGATGTTGGAAATTACGACTTCAATGGAGGAAATAGCTTTGGGTGTTGATTTCACAAGGATATACAAGAACTTAGAGTTGTATATACAGGTAGGTTTAATGTTCTATTACTTGACAATATCGCAACAAAAAATATTAATATATATACCATGCATGCATCGTGACCATGTCATTTATAAGATATTTTTCACTTGAAATATTGTATTGCAAACACATTAGGAGAAACAAGGCAATATTGAACAATGGAACAAGCCTGCTCTTGCTTCAAAGGACATCTATTTCCCAAGTCAATACTCTCAGTCGTTATTCACACAATGCATGACATGCTTATGGAAACAACACGCGTCACTGGTCCTATTGGAGGAAACCCACCATACATTGCTGCAAGAATGCTCTTTACTATTGCCATAGCCTTGACATTTGGAACAATGGTTCGGCCAGCACTTCCCCACTTTGACGGTCCTCATCTTCGCTGCATACTATCCGTCGATATATATACCCAATTCATAACGCATAAAGAGAAGTTAAAGAAGGATTGAGAAGAACGAGAGGTTAATTAGAACCAAAAGTTAAAAAATATTCAGTCAAAACAAACCTCTGAAACAAAGCAACCCCAACCCCTTGCCACACCGTGTACATTACTGACAAGCCTTGCATCTCACCAACCATCGCGTAGCACCACCGTGTGGACGTCATTCTTGCACCAATTTCAGTCGGATCAAAGGAAGAAGAAGAACCCAAGCTTACCAACACTCGAATTGCTGTCAAGCTCCACCAGGAACCACCACCCAGTCGTGTTAACCACCGCAGACCCCTATTTTCAAGCTCCGAAACACTCCTCTATTCTAGCCACTCGAAAACAGAGTTTCCTACCCTAGAGCCACTTCCTCCGTCGATCACCATCACCATTGAGCCCTTCTACTACCTCTGTAGGTACACGCTAAGCTCCCTTCATTTTCTCTCTCAATCCGCTCTCTCTCCAATCTCTCTTTCTCTCTCATCACTCTCTCTCACTCCCATGCTCAGCCACTCAGATCGAAGGTAGTGTCGCCGTGTAACAGCCCGCTAAAATTATCAGTTTTGGATTATTTCCCGATAGCAATCACATCTCTCTCGTCTTAACCCTCTATCTTTAGTTATTTATGTTTAACATAGTTGATTTGGTTGGCTGTAGACTGTGTAGTT
The DNA here is from genome assembly GCA_011037825.1 of Carya cathayensis. Classification (NCBI taxonomy): domain Eukaryota; kingdom Viridiplantae; phylum Streptophyta; class Magnoliopsida; order Fagales; family Juglandaceae; genus Carya; species Carya cathayensis. The sequence goes on from QGSO01000184.1 coordinate 300,556, forward strand.
AGTGTTTGTGGAGTTCGCTGCGTAGTTGTGAAACGAAGTGTGGTTGTGAAGTGTTAGGCTTGATTTTGTAGTTTTGTGGACTGTGCTGTGAAGTATAGGCGTGAGATGGATGCCGTAGATGTGATACGGCGGGTTGTGTGAAGAGAATACGCGTGTAGCGTATTCTGTGTAATGCAGCGACGCGCCGCGCGACATGCGCTGTAGTGATGTGGGTCGTAGAAGGAAGGGAGTACGCATGTAGTGTACTCCGTGTGGTATGGCGATGCATCGTGTGATGTGCATCGTGTTGATGAGTGTTGTAGCGAAGGAAGTACGCGTAGCGCGTACTCCGTGTCGCGTAGCGATGCACCGTGAGACGTGTATCGCAGTGATGGGTTTTGTAGTGTGAATGGAAGAGAGTTCACGTGAGTGTACTCTGTACTAAGTCGTGATACACCGGATGGCGTGTCACGAAGGGTTGAATGGCGTAGCAGAGAAGTGTGGAGCGTATGGTGTAATGTTGGGAAACTGTATGACAGTGTCCCGAAGCAGTGATGATATGGATTATAGTCCGGGATGACTGGTGTCATCTTGTGGTTGACTATGGCTAAGAGTATATGGATTGAGAAATGAGTTGTTTGTTTGGTTGTTATTGATAATTTTAATGAACTTGTTTTAGTGCAAAGGCTTTCTGAAGTCAATTTATCTCTTCCGAGTATAGTGAAACCTCAAGTTGGCCGTGGTGTTGCAAGTGCTTACAATATGGCAATTGAGTTCAGAAGTGAAAATCTTAAGGACTTGAGTGTTCCTCTTCCAGCTGTTGTGCAGTTCCTCGTGTCTCGCGCTCTATTCTCATAGAACGCGACGATCGAGGTAAGTTAGCCTCTAACTTACTATCAGTTTATTGTGTATGTGTGATGGGTAAGAGAACTACAATTTATGTATGTATGTTATCGTATATGCCATGTCATGCTATGTCATTACATGTTTATCTGTTACGTATGATTTAATCTCTCATGAATAATTATCTGTTATATAATCTTTTCTGTCATACAATGATGTATGTTATAAGTATGCCATGTTAAGTATGCCATATGATACATGTATGCCATGAAATGTTTATGATTAAATCATATTATGCCATTTACAAGTATACGCCATGTTAGAAAAGTATATGATATTAAATAATATCACATGCATTAAGAAAGATAAGACATGTTATGTTATAATAATGCGTGGGGCCACAACAACTGTGGAGTACGTATTATATTTATGTTATTTATAATGCGTGGGGCCACAACAACTGTGGAGTACGTATTATATTTTATGTTATTTATAATGCGTGGGGCCACAACAACTGTGGAGTACGTATTATATTTTATGTTACTTATAATGCGTGGGGCCACAACAACTGTGGAGTACGTATTATATTTATGTTACTTATAATGCGTGGGGCCACAACAACTGTGGAGTACGTATTATATTTATGTTATGTTATTTATAATGCGTGGGGCCACAACAACTGTGGAGTACGTATTATATTTTATGTTATGTTACTTATAATGCGTGGGGCCACAACAACTGTGGAGTACGTATTATATTTATGTTACTTATAATGCGTGGGGCCACAACAACTGTGGAGTACGTATTATATTTATGTTATGTTACTTATAATGCGTGGGGCCACAACAACTGTGGAGTACGTATTATATTTATGTTATGTTATTTATAATGCGTGGGGCCACAACAACTGTGGAGTACGTATTATATCTTATGTTATGTTACTTATAATGCGTGGGGCCACAACAACTGTGGAGTACGTATTATATTTATGTTACTTATAATGCGTGGGGCCACAACAACTGTGGAGTACGTATTATATTTATGTTATGTTACTTATAATGCGTGGGGCCACAACAACTGTGGAGTACGTATTATATTTATGTTATGTTATTTATAATGCGTGGGGCCACAACAACTGTGGAGTACGTATTATATCTTATGTTATGTTACTTATAATGCGTGGGGCCACAACAACTGTGGAGTACGTATTATATTTATGTTACTTATAATGCGTGGGGCCACAACAACTGTGGAGTACGTATTATATTTATGTTATGTTACTTATAATGCGTGGGGCCACAACAACTGTGGAGTACGTATTATATTTATGTTATGTTATTTATAATGCGTGGGGCCACAACAACTGTGGAGTACGTATTATATCTTATGTTATGTTACTTATAATGCGTGGGGCCACAACAACTGTGGAGTACGTATTATATTTATGTTACTTATAATGCGTGGGGCCACAACAACTGTGGAGTACGTATTATATTTATGTTATGTTACTTATAATGCGTGGGGCCACAACAACTGTGGAGTACGTATTATATTTATGTTACTTATAATGCGTGGGGCCACAACAACTGTGGAGTACGTATTATATTTTATGTTACATGAAGTATGGGGCCACAACAACTGTGGAGCATACACTACATGAGACACAGCAATTGTGACATGTAGAATACGTGGGGCCACAACAACTGTGGAGTACGTATTATATTTTATGTTATGTGAATTCATGGGGCCACAACAACTGTGGAGCATGAAGTATGGGGCCACAACAACTGTGGAGCATACACTACATGAGACACAGCAATTGTGACATGTAGAATACGTGGGGCCACAACAACTGTGGAGTACGTATTATGTTTTATGTTACTTGAATACGTGGGGCCACAACAACTGTGGAGTACGTATTAATGCACGTTATTAATCAAGACAATTAAATAAGATTCCAAGTTTATGTTAAGTCAAGTTTCAGATCAAGTTCATGTTATGTTATGCTCACGTACATGTTATGTTCATGTTCATGTTATGTTCCAAGTTCATGTTCACATCATGTTATGTTCACGTTTATGATACGTTCAAGCTCACGTTCATGTTATGTTATGTTCATGTCCATGTTATGTTTCACGTTCATGTTATGTTGATTGTTCATGTTATGTTTTAAGCTTAAGTTCATGCCATGTTAAGTCAAGTTCAGTTCACGCTTAAGTTCTGGTTAAGTCATGCTATATGTCAAGTTATACTATGTTTATGTATGACTATAATTATGCATTTATGCTTTTACTGCCATGCATGCATTTTTAACCTGTGTATAAGTTTTATGTTAACTTACTGAGATTTGTAATCAAATCTCACTGTGGTAGTCCCAACTACCATTCCCCCCGAATGGTAGATCTTGTTACAGGACCCAAAGGAGAATTGGAATCTGACCAACTGAATACGGTCGACTAGGCCACGGTGCGATGTTGATGATGGTATAGTATTTAACTTAGGTTAATACTTGTACTTTTGGAGTTGTATCTCAAGTATTCTTTTGATCACAACCATTTTAGACTAGTGTGGTGATCACGGCTTTTTAGTATGCCTTTATGTATGAATTATGTTTCAAGTATTTGGGATATATTTAGTTGGTGCATAGTATTGCTAAAGAAAAAGATTATCCGCTGCGAATATTGCATAATGTTAGATGCATGTTAGGAACATTGCATCTTATATGTCATGAACGGGGGCAGGTAACCTTGTGTTGCATGTCTCGACGCTTCAAATGTCCGTTCAATCCCAAGCGGAATTTGGGGGCGTCACACGCCGCACCACCGCGATCCGCTGTCGCACGCTCGCCATAGTTGATCCACAGCTCTGTTGTGCCCTACTCTGCCACATGGTGTCTTTGTTTTCAGTTTCCTTCTTAAGTAAAAGGCAACTTTCTAGTTTTATAAATATTTTACTAGAACATGTTACCAAATGGAGAAGCCCTGAAACGCCACTGCCATGGCTCGAGAGAACAAACCAAACAAGGACTAACACAACAACAACAACAACATTGAACACGAAGGGAAAAAGATGGAGCATGTGTCTACAGTCTACATGCAGAAATCAGATGGGAGAGAAGGAGATAGAAGATGAAGTGAAGGAGCATGGAAATTAGGTTGGGGACAGAGAGAGCTTTTTACTTTTCATTTCCCACTCGAGAGACAGAAATACTTGTTCATGTTACCCAGCTTCTCAGTTTTATGCCTAACGCACCGTTTTATTTAAACCTGCCATGTTATTCAATTGGTATGCATCAGTGCAACAAGTTGCCTGAAGATAGAGTTTTCCTTATACTAATGTATCTTTCTATTTCAAATTGCAGTGAAAAGCAACAAAATAATCTCTTTAATGTGATGGGCTCTATGTATACTGTGTTGGGAATTTGGATGTGATGACCCTCTTTTACGTGTATTTTCACTGAATGAGTGTTTTTAATTTAATCAATATATTGGTTGATTTATTTTAAATTAATATATTTTAATTGGTTTTTATTTTATTTGATGTGATGTTTAATTTATTTTAGTCGTTTTATGTTTCTAAAATCGTTTTCGGCGAATCAGTTTTTAGATTCCGGAAGTAAGGATTGGATCTCATTTCTGTTCTTTTCTCTTTTCTTTTTCCCTTTTCCTTTTCCTTTTTCTTCTTTTCTTCCTTTTTCTTTCTTTTTCTTTCCTTTTCTTTTTTTTCTTCTTCTTTCTTCTTCCTTCTCTCCCACGCGCGCAGCAGCCCCTTCTCTTTTCTCCTTCCAGCCGCCCCTACTTCGGCCGGCCAGTGCACCGCCGTCTGGCGGTTGTGTTGTACACCACCCTCACCATTCTCTTCCCCTCCCACCAGAGTTCATCCCCACCAATTTTCAGAGCCATCGGACTAGCCGTTAGCCGCCACGCACGGTTGGAAGTCAGGACCTCAGCCCTGTTTTTCTCCCTTGTCACCAGTTTCTTTCTCCGCCCAGAACTGCTGCTCGCCGGCGGCGTGGCCTACACCACCCACCCAGTTTTCTTCCCCTCTCACCGGTGAACATCCCCACCAAGTTTCACCTCCATCCGAGCCACCGTTAGCCACCACGAGTTCCTCCAAGCCACACGGTTTTTCACCGATTCCGGCGCCGTCACACCACCTCCGGCCACCATCTCTTCACAGCTTCTTCCTCTACCTCTTACCGACCTAACCCATCTAATTTCGGCCCCGATCCGTTGCCGGAGCAGCTCCCACGAGCTCAACTCCGATTTGGGCTTTTTTCGCTTCCTCCGCCGTTTCCACCACCACCCACGGCCAAAACTCACTTCCTTTAGCTTCATAAACATCTCAAGACCTTTCCCTATCAATTTTGTGCCTTGGTTTGTCCCCGTTCGAAAGTGGGTAATTTATTACCCACGGCAACAGTGTAAATTACACTGTTACGTTGCTTTTCCTCCGCCGTTTGCAACACCGCGAGCTTTCAAAAAATACCGTATAGCGCTATAAGTATTTTCCAAACTCTACTTTTAGATTTAAATATATTTTGCTCTTACAATTAATTATTGGACTGGTTGGTTGATTCCGGACTGAGTCCGATAAGTTCGGAGGTCGGATGGATTGAGGACGGAGTTGTTTGGTTGATATTGATATTTGTTTGAGATATTTGCGCCTTGATGTTTGCATTGTATAGTGCTCACATTTTCATGTTTAAAAAGGGGAAACCGGATTTTCGTGTAATTGCATGCATGTACAAGTGTTTGTGAATGAAAACTGGGCTTATAAGCGAGAACTGATTTATGATATATGTGAACAATTAGATTGACTAGTTTGAGTCAAAGGCACGCGTAGGGATGGTGGTAAGCAGGAATGGTGGTATAGTCCCGCCTGCGATTCCTGCCTACGGTGCACGACGCGTAGGGATGGTGGTAAGCAGGGATGGTGGTAGAGTCCCGCTTGTGATTCCCGCCTACGATGCACGAAGCGTAGGGATGGTGGCAAGCAGGGATGGTGGTAGAGTCCCGCCTGCGATACCCGCCTACGGTGCACGACGCGTAGGGATGGTGGTAAGCAGGGATGGTGGTAGAGTCTCGTCTGCGATTCCCGCCTACGGTGCACGACGTGTAAGGATGGTGGTAAGCAGGGATGGTGGTAGAGTCCCGCCTGCGATTCCCGCCTACACTACTCTGATGTTTTAGTTAATGGGCCATTTTCTAGGAAAATGGCGAGACTGGTTTTTGGACCATTATCTGGGATAATGGCGAGGATATGATTAAAGGAATGCTTTTGGGCCAAATGGGATTTTTGGCGTGCGTGAAAAAATATGGTTTTATGGGTTTGTGCATTGGCATTCTCTCATGCATATTGTTTGTTTTTATCTAGTGGTGTTTGGATCTTACTTACCTGCGGCACCATTTTGGTACCGTAGATTTTGATGCAGGGATCGAGGAGGAGGAGGAGGAGGCTGAGCCTGAGGAGGCGCCTCCGCCGGAGTATTGAGTTGGAGTTTATGCCTTGTAATTGGTTTTGAAACAATATTTGTAGCTTGTAATATTTTATTATGTATGCTTTAAACCGTTTTGTATTAAACTAAGAAAAATTCTGGTACTTAGTTATATGACTTTGCTATCCGCTGTGTGTTTTTTCGTGCACATTTGTTGCTTTTACACACACTCGACACTCGTCGATAGGGTGGTGACCCGTGTTGTCACCATCCAGACGTCTCGATTTCCCCGTGTCCATGCGTGGGGATTTGGGGGCGTCACATTGGACCTCCCAAATTCACTCCCCTAAGATCTACCATTTGTAGGAATAATAAGAAAAATAAAGAAATAATAACAATATAAGAAATTTACGTGGAAACTCCAAAACATGAGAAAAATCACCAGACCCAGAGAAAAAAATTCATTATGTGAAAAATTATTACAATCATACAATTTTTCTGCTCACCCCAAACACACCCACAAACCTTCTCCACTAGCAAAACTTTAATTTTACACATCTTCCCCTTTTACAGAAAGGCCAACAGAGAAATTTAACTAAAGTCAAAAGTTACTAGATAAGCTTTCAACTGGTGCACTTAAACTAAGAGACCAAGTCTCTTATTTATAACTCAGGGCCTATGCCCTGTACTTTAATCCCACTAATGTGGGACTAAAAAAGTAGCAATTAGTCAACAATCTCCACCTTGCAATTTTGACTGGTCCCATAGCCAAGCTCCACCTCAATGAAGATCTTCATAGTTTCCGCTATCATGCTTCACCATAAAAGCATACCCACTCAGAATAAACCAATTCCAAGCATTTCACTTATGCCCATGTCGGAAACAACCTTGCACAAAATTATGGTGTAACTTCCACGTTTGGCTCTCCTGGAAGTTCATCAGCCATCGATATGAATTTCCACCACACACCCTGCATCAATGCCAAACCAATGCCTGTGTGCAAACTTGTGGACCCGTTAATATTAACACATCCTCTATCATGGCAACTTTGGAAATTAACGGCATGTCATGAGGATGTACATGTCTCTTTTAAAGATCAAAGTCTTCCATAGAGAGAGACAATATTAGCATCATTTACAGTATCTCCATTTACTGACTTAGAGCTACTTACCGAACCTGCTCCAGCTCTTGGACAATTTTTCCTGATGTGCCCAGATTGTCCACAATCCCAGCATACTACTTTCTTCTTCATGGAGTTCTTCATCTTCCCATTTCCAGCTACTACCATTACTAAGTTCTCAAGTGGAACATTACTTCCACTACTTAGTCTTCTCTCTTCAGAAAAGATTTTGCTGGTAACCTCTAAAAAAATAATTTTCTCCTTCCCATGTATTAAAATAGGCTTCATGTGTTCATAGGAAGGTGGAAGAGACCAGATGAGTCTTAATGCTTGATCCTTATCATCAATTTTAACTCCAATAGTTTCTAGCTCAAAGACAATGCGATTAAGAACGCTTAAATGATCTGAAATAGTTGTACCTTCACTCATCCGTAGTGTATGCAACTACTCCTTCAGGTACACAAGATTTGAGACACCCTTCGTCTGATACAACTCTTCAAGTTTTTCTCAGAGTTTCTTTACCGTAGATATTTCATACACATTTGCAAGAATATTTTTGGACAGACATAGACATATCACACTTGCTGTTCTTAAATCTAGATCCTCCTAATCTTCATCGCTCATTTTAGATCTACTCCTTTCACTAGTCACACTAGTACCAATGCTAACTTCAGGTGTTGGTTTGCCCTTCAATGCCATGTGTAATCCTGATTGAATCAAGACATCCTTGACTTGTACTTGCCACAAACCAAAATTGATTCTCCCATCAAATTTCTCCACCTCAAATCTTAAGCCTTACTTCGTGACATTGCTTTGATGAATTTATTGTAGAAATGAATAGTACCTCACTAAGTCAGTTCCCAGAAAAGATTGGAGGGTTATAATGGACACACTTAAAATTTCCAATCTCCTAGACAGAACCTCCTCAGACTGTACGTATCCACACTACTACACCAAAGCTCCACCCCATAAAAAGAACCTAGTGGTTCTGATACCAATTGTTGGAAATTTAGACTTTCCAAATTCAACCCCCCTAGGATCTACCCTTCGCAGGAATAACAAGAAAAATAGAGAAATAATAACAACACAAGAAATTTACGTGGAAACTTCAAAACAGGAGAAAAACCACCAGACCCAGAGAAGAAAATTCACTATGTAAAAAATTGTTACAATCACACAATTTTTCTCCTCACCCCAAACACACCCACAAAGCTTCCCAACTAGCAAAACTTTAACTTTACACCTCTTCCCCTTTTACAAAAAGGCCAACAAAGGAATTTAACTAAAGTCAAAAGTTACTAGATAAGCTTTCAACTGTTGCACTTAAACTAAGAGGCTAAGCCTCTTATTTATAACTCATGGCCTATGCCCTTTACTTTAATCCACCGATATGGAATTAAAAAAGTAGCAATTAGTCACCATGCTGCCATTGTCTTCCTTGGCATCCAAACTGCTTCATTTATTCAGCTGGTTGTGGATGTTGAACGAACAGTCTTTTACAAAGAAAGAGCTGCTGGAATGTATTCAGCCTCGTCATATGCATTTGTGCAGGTAAACACGGAGACAAAGTTTATGCACTTTATCAATAATAATGAAAGAGATTAATTTGCACGTTGATACCATTTCCATATCTTCCCACAGGCTATGATTGAGCTTCCATATGGATCTGTACAAGCTTGTGGGAAAATTCATGGCAAAAAGCAGACTTTTGTGGGAATATCCTTTTCCTACAAAATCTCGTTGTGGGAACCTCGTGGCGTAAAACTCGCTGCAAAAAGTAGTATAGCCCACAAAAGGTTTAATTCGTAGCCAATATCTATGTTTTCCCACGACACATCTTGTAGGGAGAGTTGATGAAGCTTGTCGTAAAAGCACGTCCATTTTTGTTTATGCTAGTGGGAATAGGAGAAATTACCACGAAAGGTATTGGTGGGTATTAGTATTGAGAAATTCTATTTGCATTCTCAAAGTGAGGACTGCATGTGCGGGCCCTTTATTAAATGAGAAAAACTATCATTTTAGGAAGAATATTTTTGTAATGTTAAAGATAAAATTACCTAGGCCTACATTGCAATCCTCATTTGGGGGCTGTACGTAACATTACTTTATAAGCTAAAAAAATTATATACAAACCTCCAAAATTCAAATTGACACTAATAACAATTCCTAAAAAACAACTAAAATTATGTTGACATGTTTACAAGAAAAACTCTTAATGAGAATCCAAGAGCTAGAAATATTGAGCAATCTCCTTTTCTCCTACTAAGCAATTTTTGATTGATTCTACATTTGGTAATAAGTAAATCTGAGCATGTGACTCAGATGGTATGAGACGCAGCTTCTATAAGAGAGGTCCTGGGTTCGATCCCCCTCCCCAAATCCCCCAATATCAAAAAAAAAAAAAAAAGTAAATCTGAGCTAAGAATGTTGGAAGCATTTAGAATTTTCAACTACAACTACCTTGTAAAGCATACAACTGCAACTGCCTTGTTTTTGCAATTATCCTTAGCCATATAGTACTATATATTGTTAATAAAATACTGACATCCAAAAACCGAATGACGTCTGAAAAGCAGTGCCAATGAAGAACTTATCAAATCTTTCATTATTTGCATTTACATGTATACTTTTGGATTAAAATAATGCATTCTGCCCTTACGATAAAATTCCAAGCCAAGTAGTTAAATACATGGGTTTGAGATCTAGTCCAGGCAAGAAAATCTTACTATCAATGATGATGCATATTCCTAGCATGATACCTTTTATTCATTATAGCAGCATGTGAATGAAATCGAGCAGCTCTTGCCATATTCGATGAAATTTTCAAGACATTTTTTTTATTAGTATTTTCAAAAGACAAATATTACAAAGGAAATAGTAATCTCAGTAAAAATTTCGATTACTTATCCAAGAAAATAGTAATGCCTAACCTTTTCCTGGTGCGTCAAGTCATTTATCTAGGTCTAGTGATAATTCATGACAGATCTAATATAATGAAAGTAAATGAGAGACCAAACTCATCTAGGTCAACAATGTATCTAGATCTAATCATGAATTGGAAGGATATAAGAGAACTCTTCTGACAAGTGAACTGTCATATAACTTATTGTTTAATTTTAAGAGAGTTAGGAAAGAACGTTGCAATAACTTGTCTTCCAGGGGCCATGGTAAAGAGAGAATGGTAGTGGTTCATGCTCTAAGGGGAAGGATTAAAGGGCATTGTCGCTAAGCAGGAAGCAAACTTCTATTAGACCAATGAACGCACAAGCTTTACATAAAAACAAACAAATGACAGGCTTTTTTCTGCCAGGGAAGCTGGTCTGTCATTGTCAACCAATTGGTCATTTCGCAAAAACCTGCATCTAAGTAATGACGGCAAAAGGAAATAAGTCAAATGGTCGTGTTACGAAATGTGTGAAAGTTTTCCCATGAATCATTTACAGCCATTACAAAGGAAAATTAACAACACTGCACTATAAACTAGCAATGATCAAAAAAATTAAAATACATCTCTACAACAGCTCAATGCAAGCGTTTTGCAAGCATCAAGACATTCAGAGGAAAAATTAAGATATTGGAACATCTATTCAACCACTATAGCAATTATTAGGGATCTTATGATAACTAAGATATTGGTAAATATTAAATCGATCTAAGATCTATCCACATGAGCTTCAGCTATCACACAACCTTCCTTTTACTCATCGAAGTTCAGAGAGAGAATTAAAGCCTAGTGACCCAACAAATCAGCAACTTCCACATTTCTCAAGATTATTCATTTAAAAGGGAATTGATTTTTGCATCAAAATTCTAAACTCTTCAACTTTATTTGTCTGGTCCACATGTATTTTTGTATCAAAATACTAAGTAACTGCCTTGTAAAGCCAATTGCTTGATTGAAGTGGCTGCCAGCTCTCAACTCACGACAAAATTCCTTTTACAACACCATATGAAGTTAAGTCTCTACTTCATTTTTACAAATACCTGTTGTGCATTCTGTTAATTCACTGCATTCATTATCAGTTACCATACACACATCTATCCTTCTTTTTGATAAGTGCACACATCTATCCTTTCTTACAATTAGCTGGTACCAAACTAATTCAATCACCAAAACCCATTTCTATCAAGATGGGGGTTTTTTTTTTTTTTTGTTTCATTAGCTAACTTGGGTATATTTTCAATACAAAAATTGAGAAATAATTACATATCTAAAACCAAGATCTAGAAAATCATAATAAAAAATGGGGATTTAAAGTTTTGGGGAATACCTCGGCAAGCTTATTTCCCTACGTCTGAAAGGATTGGGCAAGTTGTTTGGCGTCCAATGAATTAGAGGCATCAAGAGAAGCTAATCCCTCACTACCGTTCTCCTTTATTTTAAGCTGTGTATTGCTGCTAGGAAGAGAAGAAATAAGGGGGAACGGAAAATAAGGGAGAGCAACAAAGAGAAAGAGTGAAATAGAGAGAGATACCGAGAAGGGAAGGGAGGGAGGTCGTAGGAGGGAGGCCATCGGAGCTAGGCCATCAAAGGGAGAGAAGCTTTCCAGTGAGGGTGGCACAGCTGGTGGCATTGTGCCGTCAAGAGAGAAACCGAGGGAGAACCGAAGAAGGGAGAGTGGGTATCGGGCTGGGGAAGAAAGAAATAAGGGTTGAAAATGGATCTTAATATTTAAAACTATTTGCGGCAATTACTTTCGCTGTAACATTTCATAATTCCTCGTTGCAAAAGCACATAAGTCATGTTTGGAGTTTAAATGTGGAGATTTATTTCGGCATGATGAGCGTAACGTTGACACCAAACCATAAGATCGCTTGATCTATAGTTTCCATTGCATTTCGTGCACTATGCAACCTCTTTTCAGGATTCACTATACCAGGACCAGTAAGTATATTTATATTAGCCAGCCAGTTTTTATATTATGTGCATAATGTAAATTAGTGATACATGCATGCATCTAACAATAACTAAATTGATGTTTTTCTTGGTCAGCATGATCTTATGTAAATTGGACATGGAAAAGGCTTTTGATCATTTGACTTGGAATTTCTTATTGTATATATCATTGGTAGGTACGGCTTTGGGGAAAGATGGTGTCAATGGATAAAGCATTGTATTACAACTGTCAGATCCTCTATTTTGGTCAATGGCACCCCCGAAAGCTTCTTCAACAGCTCTCGGGGTTTGAGACAAGTGAATCCACTATCCCCACTCTTATTTATTCTAGTCATGAATGTACTAAGCAGAATGTTAGAATGGGCGGTAGATAGGGGTTTCATCTCAGGTATCTCAATGGGTGGTTCTACGCATGGAAGCTTGACGATTTCCCATCTTCTTTTCGTCGATGATATGCTGATTTTTTGCAACCCGGATATGGATTAGATTCACTCCCTAAGAGCACTTCTTCTTTGCTTTGAAACTGCATCTGACCTAAAGGTGAATTTATTAAAGTCCGAAGTAGTCCCCGTTAGCTCGATCAACAACTTAAGGGAGGTGGTTGCCACCTTGGAATGTAAAGTCGCATCCTTCCCTATGAAGTACCTTGGACTCCCATTGGGAGCCCTCATAATTCTAAGGTAATGTGGGAAGGGATTGTCCAGAAAATTGAAGGCAAACTGGCTAGATGGAAGAGAATTTACTTGTCTATGGGTGGGAGAATCACACTCATTAAGAGTACGTTATCTAATCTCCCAACGTACTTTCTTTCATTATTTTTAGTGCTTACAGGGGTGGCGAATAGATTGGAGAAGATCTTTCGTGACTTCTTATGGGTAGGGCTAGAGGAGACAAAGAAATTTTATTTGATCAAATGGGATAAAGTATGCACCTCATTGTCTTATGGCTGGTTGGGCTTAAAAAATTTAAGAACTTTCAACAAGGCACTTCTCAGCAAATGGCTATGGCGTTATCATCATAAGAGAGATGCTCTTTGGAGGAATATTTTAGAGGTCAAGTATGGGAGTGCTTAGGGAGGTTGGTGCTATAAGGAAGTAAGAGGGGCTTATGGCGTGGGAGTTTGGAAACTTATCCAGAATGATTGGGATGATTTTCTAGGCAACTGTAGATTTGAGGTGGGAAGGGGCACGCGGATCAAATTTTGGCATGATATTTGGTGCAGGGATGTTGCTTTGAAAAACATTTTCCCCTCTCTTCATAGGATTACGTTTGATCAAGACTTTTCAGTAGCTAATAATATGTGCAGTATTGCTGACTCCATTACTTGGTCTGTGAGATTCACTAGAGCTGCACAGGATTTAGAGGTGGGAGACATCACTGATTTCTACATAGTGTAATATGCGCTGAAGCTAAGAGTAGGAAGGGAAGACAGATTACTATGGACCTACACAGGGAACAAGAAATTTTCAATTCATTCATACCACAAAGCCTTATCGACCTATTCCTCTACTGACTCCCCTTGGAAGAGCATTTGGAGGAGCAATGTTCCTCTCAAAGTTGCTTTCTTTGGTTGGGTGGCTTCACATAATAAAATCTTAACAATTGACAAGTTACAAAAGCGCGGACTCTACTTAATGGATTGGTGTTACATTTGCAAATGAAATAGTGAATCAGCGGACTACCTTCTTTGTCATTGTGAAATAGTTAAGATTTTGTGGGATGCAATCTTCTTGAGGCTTATTATTGCATGGGACGAGAGAAATGGCCGCTATTTTGAGGATAAGGAACACTCCCCGAATAATTTTAGGGACTTTTTCTTTCATATTTTGTTGCTTTGGGTCTCTTCTATTGTTTTGAACAGAACAAGTCTTAATGACTTGTATGCTACTATCAGTAGCACGTAGTTTTGTAATTAGGCTCTTTCTTGTATATTTCATGTGTACTCGGGTTTTGCCTATTTACGTGAATCACTAAAACTTCTTTTACCTATCAAAAAAAAAAAATTAAACAACGTCAGCGAATACCAATATGGGAGAGATTGTATTGCTGGGTATGTCCAATGGCTTGGACCATGTATGGATTGTTTGCTTCCCTGTCTAGAGATTATGTAAAGGACATGCTTGACACAGGTTTAACAGTGGAAGCTTTTGCGAGAAGTTATTTTGGATACAAACATGACTTCCTTGCAAAGGTAGCAGTTGGAGTCGTTGGGTTTGCAGCCCTCTTTGCAAGCATCTTTGGCTTTGCCATCATGGTCCTTAACTTCCAAAGTAGATAGACAAGCCATGCTTTGATTATATATATGTAAATAAAAGATGTGATCTTCGCATGAATCTTAAGGGAAATAACGTTGATCTGTGCCACTTTCTGTTCCACCAATTCCATTATATATATTTATGATCATGTGACACTAGATATTTGATCGGGGAATTAGCCTAATATCCTTTTTGTTGATAGTTTTGTGTGTGTGTATATATATATATATATACTAGTAAGGGCAACGTGCTCTACACGTATGCCCAGTTGATAAAAATAAAGAAAAAAAATACCAGTTGATAAAAATAAAGAAAAAAAATTAAAAATAGTACAAAATAAATGAGAATGTGAGAAAAAAAAAATCTAAAAAAAAAAAATTGAACAAAACATGATAGAAAGTGAAAAAAGAAAAATAGACTTTACCTACAAGTTAGCGTCTTATTTTAATGTTCTTGAATTCGCTTGTTGTCAATTTCGTCTACTTTCTCTTCTCTTTCTTGTCCTCTACTTCCTGATACAGTCTTTCTTTTTTATGTGAAGAGGTTTTATTCTATTTTTTAATATTTATATAAATGCATATGTATTTAACAAAACTAGTTGACATCATATGTTTCTTGTACGAATAATTTTTTTTCTCATCAGCTTGATTTTTTTAATAGATTTGTTCTATTCTTAGACTTACTAACTAATTTGATTGATTTAAAATAATATGTATGAATTTATTTAGAATGAAATGTTTAGTTCTTCTCCCTTTGCTATAAATGCTTCTAATATTTTTTATATATTATATCTCCAAATATATACATGTCTATCTATATGTAACTGAAGCAACATCATAAACCTTCAAAATTTCTTTTTGTTAAACTTTTAACAAAAAGTCTATATTTTAACAAAGAACATAGACTTACACGTAAAGTTTATATTTTTTTCTTATTTTTTATTATGTTTTGTTTAACTTTTGTTTAAATTTCTTTTATCACCTTCATTAATTTTCATATTAATATTGACATACATATATAATGTGATAATTTCCTTT